>JAMLFY010000021.1:158845-179689 GCA_030441495.1 Dalbergia oliveri
CTGCTAGGAGTTGCTCGTGGATTTTGAGCACTTGTGTAGTTGCGTAGTTATGATAACTACCATTTGTGTAGTAAAACATAGGGTTATCTTTTATTTAGGCGTATCTGGTAGGTGTAGCTTTAGGAATAATTATATGAGACTATTATTTATGTTATATGTTCATTTGCTTATTTTGGATGACTATATCTAGCCCAAACTCTTTTGATGGGAGCAATTTAGATATATACATGTTGATGTGTTTATGCTCATGGTGGTTTTGTGTTTTGGATTATATGTATGCTTGTGTGATGATTATTTTCTACAATACGAGTAAAGAATTTTACTAAGTAAATGGTGCTCACATTTTGTTTTAAAATTCAAAAAAAAAAATTCCTATTTTTACTAAGTATTTTCATTTGTTATTAAAGTTAATAACAGAAGTAAAAAAGTAATAAGTAATAATTGACTTAAATGCATCCTAGCCATGTTAGATTAAATATTAGGGTGTTATATTTCTATTTCAAAGAAGTCATTCTAAGGAAAGCCTGAAGATTAAGGAACATTTATGCTTGCATAAGAGTAATACAATAGTTATGTTTAGTATAAGAGCTTTATTAATTGGATGAGTTATTAGATACAGAGCGCATGACCATTGTTTGTGCATATGCCATGATAAGTAGCCTACTTTGCATGAAGTATTAAGCCTGATCACCACGAGTGGTTCCTGACTATGGGTTGGGATTAAATGGCACTCTCATTGCAAGAGATGTCACGTCCTCAATAAGATCGTTTGACTATAATTTTTAATTCAAAATTTCCTCAATTTCCTTGTAAAGTGACCCTTTCATCTGAACGTGCTTTTGAAGAACGATATCAGTTTGCAACATTCTTTGATGTTTCAATCTCCAATTAGAGCTTGTAGATGATGATATGATTACGGTCATGATGATTAAAGGTTGCAATAGAGTTGGATTGAAATCTTCACTTGAAGATGTACTTTCTTAAAGTAAGTGTGCTACTTCTAAAAATTTGAGCCTTGGTTTCTTGTATATGAATTTTCTTCAATGTGTTAAGCATACTTACATTCATTCCATGATATATTTTTTCACTTTCATTAAGTCCCGATATTTCTTAACGAGATTAAATGTGTTTGCACATGCCATGTGAAAATATTTTTGCTTAAGATTAATATTTTTCCTAACGTAACAACCTATTTCTTGTTTCATGAAACCCAGAGGTAAAGCATCATCCTTCTTCAAAATATTTTCTATTACATTGGTTGTGTTATCACTCAAAACATTTTTGATTTATGGCTTTTTGAAGGTTCTGGAGCTAACAATCTCCCATTTTTTGATGATGACAGAACCAATTTGTCAAAAATCTTTTGAAAAGATTTTGAAAGAAATATAACAAGATATATAGCATGATAACCAATGTTCTTTCAAAAAATCATATGATATGATTTTGGAAAGAGTCATTTTAAGGCATGATATGGATAAAAATAAAAAAAATTTTATTACCTTAAGTGGTAAAAATAAAGTATTAATTTTACATAAGGTTACTGAATTACTCAGAGAGCTTTCTAAGGGTAGTAGAGCAAATTTGAGAAAAGATGTGAGCATTTAAGGTTTGTAAATAAACACAAGTTGATTTTTTGTCCATTTTGACTTTTTGAAAATACATAGTTTGAATAAAGTGAGTAATACTTGTGATTTATAAACTTGACTTTGAATCCATCTACGACATGTCTTTATCCAAATGAAAATTTTAAAGCACGATGCGTTTTGTGCATAAAACTATGTGACATGTAGACTTTGTACACACATGAAGTTTTTGTAGCTCAAGAAAGAACTTATAGCAAGTGTATCAAAGGTTGAAAAACTTTTGAAACTCAAAAGCTGATCAAGGTTTCTAGAACATGTTCACAGAGCGTGTGTTTGAAATAGAAAACTTCATATATGTGACAAGAGCATGTGTGTGTGTGTGTGTGTATATATATATAAAATTTAAGACATTTAACATGGCTTCCATATAAGCACATAAAAAGATATATATATATATATATATAGATATGTATATATATATATATATATATATATTCAGAGCATACATATAAGATATATACTAGAGCTAGTCATATAAATAAGATACGATATAGCTAAGTATTCAGAGCGTGCTATTAATTTGAGCAAATATGAGCAATCGCTTAAGACTTATAATGCATTCATCAACATGATATATAATTAGTTGAGCAAGATGTATATATATATAAAAGAGCAAATAGATAATATGTATATGCCATGTATCAAAAGAAACATCTTATTCAGAACAAATCATAGTATCAAAGCAAATACTAAAAATAGAGCAAATGTATCATAAAAAAACATTGAACGACAATAATTAAACCAAAAACTAATTACTTAAAATAATAAAAAAAATGCAAAATGCTAAGAAAAATTCTTGAGCCCTTAGCATGATGCCCCCTGAATTTGCTCGACAGAGTTTTCTTCTTCATTTCTTCTCCCTTTTGTCATCACCAAAAGAGGAAATATCCTGGAAACCAGGAAACACCATCATCAGCCCATGAATGCCTCTTCTCAAAAGAATCTCTAGTAACGGGGCTTTATGTCTTGGAGACTGAGTTTCCAAATGATCTAGTAGTTCATCATGAGTGTTGCAGCCCAGCACCCTCGGCATTCAGTGATATTGTCCTCTTTGGTGTTAAGGGCCTACTCCAACTCCCCAGTTTCAAGGTTTTGTTCTTCCAAGACTCAGAGGAAAGCGCGTCACATAAGGAGAAAGGTATACTCACCAGCTTATAAGGCATGCTTCGTTCACTCCCCGTCGATCTGGACTTCACAATCCACCCTTGGGGCCTAGTGTCCTCGGCTGGCACACGGACATGGCGAGCTGATTTCCATTATTGTAATAGCCCAGCACCCATGGCATTACGTGATACTGTCCTTTTTGGGGTTTAGGGCCTACTTGACTCCCACTCTTCAAGGTTTTGTTCTTCCTCCCCTGGCGAGGGGAAATCGCGTACACACAAGGAGGAGGTATCCACACCCTTATAAGGCATGCTTCGTTCACCTCCCTAGCCAATGTGGGACTTACAATGAGGTGTTCATTTTTCCAAGCAATATTAAACTTTCAAGTAGCTGATTATCCTGCGAGGTTGAGGATGGCTTGAAGAAGGATCAGCATCAGGAGCGAAAGATGGTTTAGGCACAATAAGGAAGCGGGATGGGAGGCTCGACATGAGGGAGTCGGGGTGGAACTCAAGGCATGGGTGAGCTTCATCTGGGACTTTTGGCTACTTGTATCCTGACTCCATTCAGAGTCTGAAATTCAGAAGAAAAGGAAGGTTCCTCATCTATTAGCCTAATTTTTATCATGGGAATAGACTCAAATGTTTTCTAATCTCAATTCCTCCTACAATTCTTGGAGTCCTCTCCACCTGCTCTCAATCTCAATCACTTTCTTTTTCTTCACTCCTACTAAGACATCGTAGTAGCCTTTAGAACTGCACTGTTCTGGTTGGGTTCTCTTTCCTGACACCGGTTGTGGTTGCACCAATGGACTTTCTTAGAGCCTTGAAGGAGAGTATGGTGTACTCAATACCTACATATACTCCTACCACTGATTTGCCAACGGTAGTTAAGTTCGAAGATTTTGGTTCAGCGGTGCAGCGGGATGGTTAAGAGTTCTCCTTTTTTCTTGGGAGATTGCACTTAGCATGGAGTCAAAGGGTAATACTGGGCAAGTTTTCTTCCTCTTTGCTAACAATAGTAGAGTAACTTGTAGTCTATTCCAACGAAAGGTGATGGTTCTAGTCTTCAAAAAAAGGTAACTAGATAAGGGTAAAAATTGTCATACCTAGAGCTTTGCGCATAGTTGTTATCTATTAGGATGGTACCTAGAAGAGTCAATAAGACATCTAGAGACCTCTTCAAGCCAAGACTCTAAAGCTCGTAAACCAATCTCCTTCAGATGAGACATCCTGATGTAGGTAAAAAGGCACACAAAAAGGGGGGTTGAATCATGATTTGCCTTTCTTTCACATTGAAACATTTAACAAAACACCTATAGTCATAAGCTAAAATCAAGCGGAAATAGGATTAGTTATTTAGAAAGTAGATCTTTGAACATCAGTATATACAGAAAAATGCTAAAAGGATATATGAGCAGGTACAAGTAAATGTGCATTAAATAAAGTAAAGAATCAGGAAGAAAAAGATATGACATAATAGATTTTACATTGTTACAGTAAACCTCCCCGGCATGCGTCAACACATGTTGAGGTTCACTAAAACATCTTTCTCAAACCGAAGAAAAACTCAATGGTCATTACATTAGCCTTCCAAGCTCTCACTTATGACTAGTGGTCAACCCCCAACTGTCACAAGTTGAGTAGTTATGAGCAACCTATTCCAAGCTAAACCATGAGTAGTATTGTACTACCCTCTCCAAGCTAACTCCATAACAAGTAGATAACCCCTACTATCATGTTGAAAGTAGTTATTCACCAAGATCTTTTAAGCTCGCTAGATAGTTATTCACCATCTTCTCAGGAAGTCGCTAGATAGTCTTTCACCAGCTTCTCCAAGCTAAAGTCCTATCACAAGTAGAAAACCCACTCCCCTGTCACAATTGAACATTATTCGTAGCCTCTCCAAGTAAGAACTGTGACTAGTAAGAACATCTTACTATGTGTTGCAATTAGTTTTACATTAGCCTCTTAAGCTATCTCACACTAATCACTACCAAATCAAGGATACAAAGGTTTGTGTTTGGGTTCCACTCAAACGACCTACACTAAGTTTGCTTAAAATATACATGAATAGCCTGGGATAACGTGAATGAATCTCTTATCTTTCTTCCTAGGAAGAACATATATCTATTTAAGAGGTAAAAGAATATTTTTACAAGAGGAACTTGATTACATGATGTGATGAACCTTAAATGAGTGATTTTCAGAAGTTTCTTGTTTAGCATCAACCTCTAGTTCATTTGAGCATAGCATCCCATTTATAGATGATCTTCCTTGTGACCATTGTCCTGATCATCAGGATTGTGACTGTGTTGATCATCTATTTGTGTCTTGAAAATATGGAGATAGCCTGTCTATTTGGCAAAGCTTTTGCAGAAGCCATTGTGAGATTGAGGTTTCTTATGCTACTTAGAAACTCCTCTTACTTTCTAGACGTGGTTCCTCAAGATCTTCTTCTAGAAGCTGAGGTTGTTGACCAAGTTGAGCAGAAAGATGGTCAAGCTAGTTTGAAATAGGGTTTGACTTTAAATTTGAATTTAAAAAATTCAAATTTCCCTCATTTTAGTAACGTTAAATGCCAAATAATGAAGTGTCAGCTATCTGAAGTGCAGAATCAGTTCCTTGATGAATCTTTGATCTTCAATTGTTCAAATCCAAGCTTTATGATGTAAGAGGATTTGCGATCATGATGATTGAAGATAGTAGAACAAATTGGCTCAGCTTGATGGATATCTTCATTTCAAGTGTACTTTTTGAAGTCCGTGCTATTTTTGAATTCCTAGATCTTGGTTTCTTGTATTTTATGCTTAATCCCTTCAGTCTATAAGGCATGTATGCATACTTTGCACGATATAATATTCACTTCTATTAAGTTCAATCTCTTTATATGAGATAAATCTTATTTGCACATGCAAGGTGAAATTCTCTTCGCTTTAAGTTCGGGTTATGCAACTGGAAATACTTGTATGCTATGTCAAGAAACTCAAGGGCATTAGTCATTCTTCAAAGTGTTTTCTTTAAATTAGTTTTGTTGTCATTCAAAACATATTCCCTTAAAGCTTTCTGAAGGGTCCTAGAGCTAACAATCTCCCCCTTTTGGTGATGATAAGCCAATTTGAAGAAAATCCTTTGAAGAGATGTTGAAAGAAACAGAATTGAAATGTCATGATAATAGCTATTTTTTTAAAACATAAGTAGCAGGTTGTATCATTAAGGAAGTTCTTTTCTTAAGGCAAGATATACATTAGGTTCTCAAACATTTTTAAAGGCTTAAGTAACTTAAATCAGAGCAAATTTTGTTATTGTGAAAAACCTGAATTTACTTCAGTATTTTGAGTACATCAGAGCGGTAATGAAGCAGGATATTTTCATTTAAGCCTTTTAACACAACTAACTTGATTTTCAGTAAATGAAAACTTTGAAGATACACGTGCTTGAACACTAACAAGTAATACTTGTGATATTATATCTTGATTAATCCTTATTCATCACAACTTTGTCAGGCCACAAAAACAAATGTCTAAAAAACGTGATATAGCATGCATGATCCAGACAAAACATACTGAATGCTTATGTAGTTTCTAATGCTAAAAAAACCCTTGATATAGATATAACTTGCATATTATATGCAAGGTTTCTAAAGCTCATTATGTAACACCTAATTTTCTAACCTAATTTTCTTTAGAAATTAATGGAGGATTTGTTAATGCGAATATTAACCTTACAAGACAAGTAATGATGAGAATGACTATATGTTGGAGCAAAAAAAAATGTGAATAATATTTTGCGGGCATAAAGCGGAAACCCTAGATTTGAGTTCTCGAGTTTTCCCAAAATTACAAAAACATGAGAAATAAGGTTAGAAATAAGTGGAAATGAAAATTTGATGGCTTAAAATTTATTTCGGCTAATATTGAATTAATCGTGTACGGCGTTTATCCGTTCGTGAAATTTAGATATGAATTCTAACACCGTTAGATAAAATCCCTCTAAATTAATGATGTTTATCCTATTGAAGGCCACATGAATGGCTAAGATTTCATCTTTGAATGAAAGATCAAATCTTAGCCATTGATATTAAGTTTCTAACAAGAATTAATTACACTTTGTAACCAACCAATAAGAACCCACCTTATAAGATTAACATAAGCCACCTAACCCCATAATTCTCTCCTCATAATCGCAGGAGAAGATCAGAGGACTCCATTGTTCTCTTCACAAAAAGCTTAAAACCTTAGATTTCAACCCAAAAATCCTAAGCCTAACATCTTGAAACCAAATTCCCACTTTAACCAAACTTGTTCTACACTTAAACTTCTCCAAATATAACCAATTAGAATCTCCAAACTTCACTCTATTACCTCACTCATCACTGATTAGAGGAGGGTTTAAGTGAGTTTTAAGAGCTTTGGAACAAAGAACTTCCATCTTGGAGCAAACTAGAAACTAGAACACACTAGGGTAGGGTTTTTGTTGCCTTTTCTTGTTGAATTTTTCTGATTTGTTTTGGCTTGCCCTAGTCAAAAATTCTGGTTGTATTGATGCATATTATGTTGATATTGATGTGTTAATTTTGGTAGTAATTGGATGATGATAAGAATCACTTATTCAAAAAGATGTTAAGTGATACTTGCTGGATTTTCCGGTCTCTTGCCGTGCATGGTCAGGATTTTCTGGGCATGTTGTGGTCATTTTCATGAGCTGAAAAATTTATATGTTCAAGTTAACATCTTGGACTACTTCCACGAATTTTCTTGGGTTCTGATTTTGAGTCAAACTGCTTTATAAAAATCAGTAACTAAAATTGTAGAGATGCTGCATGTAACTGTTAGAACTGAGGTTGTGAATTTGTATAATTTTATTAACATATCAAATAATTGAATTATCCTTTGAAATTTTACACGAAGTGGATACACATGGAAATATTACTGTAAATTTTATTGTGAGTTATTCAATCAGTTTATAGGGTTAAAAATTGTGAGAACCCTGGCCTGGTATGTGAATAGGTGGTGGCCACTAAATTTGTACAATTTCCTGATGGGGTTTGAGAGCTCCATTTGTGTTGAAATTTTTACAAGGCATCCTAGACACATTTGATGTCATGGAAATTTTTGTGGCCCTTGAACCAACCATTAACAGGTACATTAAATATTGGTACTGAAATGATAAATCTACCCATGTGCTGAAAAGGTGAAAAAGCCTTAATTAATGATGACATAGTATATAATTCAGGTATCTAGTATATGAATGCATAATAATTGTTTTAAAGGTTTGTTCACAAGGCATGAATGAGACTCCAATGTAATTGAATGCCTACATGTATGGTAAGTAGGCCTTTGAAAAAGAGAAAATAACATGTAATTATATGAGAAAAGAGAATGTATAAACTTCACTTGTGCATGTTTTAACATATGGGGAAAATAGAGACAAGGCTTATCAGGTTAATTAGGGAAAGCCAAAGTAAGGACTTCCCTAGGAATTTTATGAGTCAATGGATGTATGGTTAGGAATAGAACTGTGTGTGTTTAGAAATGGAAAAAATGAAGTTCAAATAATAGGGTAGGAATGAGTTATGTCCTAGAGTCTATTATCCTTTATGGTAGTATCTAACAGATACCTTGATGTGATATTAGGCCTTCCCTATGTTAATAAAAAAGAAAAAATGCAGAATAGAATCATGGTTCCGAATGGCAATGCATAATTCATAATGACTGTATCTTGATTGCATATAATGTACATACTTTAGTGGTATATGCTTATAATTCTTGCATGAGTATTTGTATATGCATGCATTTAGTGTTGATTTACTGCATCGTATATGAGGGATACCCTAGAGAATTTTATAATATTCTTATCCCTATGTACATATATGTTGTATTGCATTTAAATGCCATCGGTAATTCTCTTCCTTGACTCGCCCCGTGGCAATGACACTCGATCCGAACCTGGACTCCCTGTACGTGCTGCGGTGGGCCTGCATATTCTTTAACCGTCGTTCATTACTTCTGATTTACCCCAGAGTTGACCCAAATTTTCGTATGATGTATGCCTACACATGGCACATCCAAATATTTATAGCCCACCAGCACCACCTGTGCCTCTTCAGCGGGCGACCTTCGTCATCATCCTCCTCGACTTGGAACCGTCTGAGGCCAGCGCCTAATGGAGTGGCAGGTAATTGCCGATGGCCAACGGTTTCCTAGGAGGATATGAGTTACTTAGAGACTTTTGGTGTGTACATAGTAGTAGTATGGTGTTAGGACCTTACAAGCACCTGCAAGCCTGATGTACTATAAATGTTTACAGGTCAATTGTATCTATATGTTATTTTGAGGCAGGATTATTCACAGGCTAGTCTTAGCGAGGCTAGTATTATTGTATGAGGTTTTTGATTAGCTTAGGGTTCGTCTCGTTTGCTCCTTAGTATTATGTAGCCCTATAACCTGAAACACTAATATTCATATATGTAAAAATGAGTTTCGCAACATATGTATCTAAATCTCTTTATTACCTTGTATTTCGACTAGTATAATTTTTGAATGTAAGCAATACTCTACTAATTTCCATGTCAATACTGAAGTAGAACGTATAATTGGGAAGGTGTTACACATTAGGATCAATCCAAAATTTATCAAAACAAAGCATAGATGGGGTTTTGATTATGACTTTGAAGTTGTTCACATAATATCGAGCATGAATAGAAGTTTTCAAAACAAAGCATAAAATTACATGTTCATGCTTTCATATAAGCTTGATAGTGACACATATATGAACTAAACATAACACATTGTATGCCATATAGTACAACACACTTGAGAGACCTGAAGCTTACAAGACTGATTCTAATTGTATCAAAACATGTCAAGCAAGTTTCTAAAGTTGTTATAAAAACTATTTAACAACTGAATTTTGATCATGTTATATAAAGCTTTTAAGACCTTCTCATATGTGTGACAAAGAAATGTTTTATAAAAGTATTATCATACATATCGAAGCATGTCAATAAACACAAGTATTAGAACGGTAAACAACGATTTTGTGCTCTTAAAAGATACTTCTCATGCTAATCACAAATACAAATGTAAGCTACAAATCCTAGCATGCTAAAGAAAAGAAAAAAACGACCACAGGCATAGAATAGAAGCAAACATTTATCACCATGTTATATGATTACCTAAGCATAAGTAGGCATCGATATGTATCAAGCTTTAAAGGAAACGGAGATAAAGCGATATGTCTAGAGCCAAAAGGATAGAATTGAGCATGAAATATGAAATGAATTTTATAAATCAAGATAAAATGTCAAAACATGCTAAAAAAGAAAAAACAAAACACCAAACAAAAATGGATGCTAAAAAAAATTCTTTTCAGTCACTGAGCATAAGCTCAACGTGCAGCTTCCCCCTAGAATTCCATAGCACTTGATTTTCTCTATCTCTTTTGTTTTCCTCTTTTGTCAGTCAACAAAAAGGAGGTGTATTGGGAATCGGAACATCATCATTAACCTTGTGCTTGACTTCATGGAGAATTTCTAACAGAAATGCTTCATGTCATCATGATAAGGTTTCCGTCTTTGATTCAGTTGGTTGTTGATGAAGCATTGTTCACACAACGTGATTGAACTTCTATGTTGCTTGGTTGTGCTGCTAGTGTTGGCTAGCTGGACAAGGGGTCACCACCCTAAGCTCGGAGAACGAGATCAGCTAGAGTAGAGGTTGGAGAGGAGTAGGTCCTTGGAGGAAGGGGATTGAGTCTAACTTTTCATGTTCTAGGAGTCTAACTTAGAATCTGAAGACTTAGACAAAGAACATGATTCTTGCATATTGGAGCTGAGGGTTCAAAGGTAAAAGATGATCTTCTGTTTTCCTCATTTGCCCTTTGTCCTAGCCAATGACATCTTCCTCCTCCATATGTCACAGTCAGTCCATATTGTGACTTGGAAGAATTTGATGATTCCTTATAATCTTTAGTGTTCTCAAGCTACTTGCAATCTTTATCACAGTTCTTTTCTTTTTCTTTCCCTTCTCCACATCTTGGTCGCCAAAATTGAGCAGTGCATCCTTTATCCTCTAGCTATGTCTCCTACCTTAGAAGTGGCAGCACTTGTATGTTTCCTTGGAGTTTGGAAAGAGTTGAAAGAATCACAGGACCTTCCATATACTCATACCACTCATTTGCTCAGCGGGGAATGTAGGTACTCAAAGATCTTAGTTAAGAGAATCTTATCAGGAACACTGGCACTTCTCTTTTTTTGGAGAGATGGCACTATTCTTTTTGTCATCATACAAAGAGTAACATGCAAGTCCATTCCTACTAGTAAGATGCGTGCTTCCTAGCCTCTGGATCAACGTGAACTGGATCATGGTGAAGACTGCCTTACTCTAGAGTTTAGCATGGCCATAGTAATTTCTCAAGTTAGTGTTTTAGAATTGGTAGTGTCTTGGAGCTTCTTTCTCCTAACTCAACATGAACCAGTCTTTTCAAAGAGCATGTGTAATGCCAAGTGACGAGGCTAGGAGTGATCGGAATAGAAGGCGGGAAAGGGTGGTTCCTGGCAAGGCCTCTAAGCGAAGGGTTCATGAATGGCAAATTACAAACCAGAATGAGAAAGATCCTAAAGACTGTCTAGGTTTGGGACTATATTTAAGAATGACTATATGAATTGACTTCTTACCTATACCAATAAGATACATCTTCTTGAGTAGCCCATTAGGAAAGAAACCACGGTTCACGTGCTTAACTTGGAGCAATTTGGGATAGGTGACTTCTAGAAGGTTTTCTCATGAAGCGTGTGAGTGAGGACAAAGCACATGAAGAGACCGTGTTGGTTTGTAACAATTATTAATCCATAAAGTAGTAGGGATGTTACAAATGGTATCAGAGCCTCACCTCTCCCATTATGGTGTGGTTTCGGGGCGAAAAGCTGGTGAGCATGTAATGTAACAC
Organism: Dalbergia oliveri; assembly: GCA_030441495.1. Classification (NCBI taxonomy): domain Eukaryota; kingdom Viridiplantae; phylum Streptophyta; class Magnoliopsida; order Fabales; family Fabaceae; genus Dalbergia; species Dalbergia oliveri. The sequence goes on from JAMLFY010000021.1 coordinate 170,541, forward strand.
CCAATTTCTGTATTGAGTACAAATGACCAAAATGCCCCTGAGGTCATTTTTACTTGAATTAAAGGGCAGTCATCCGACAGTCAATGGGTCAACTCAATGTTTGAAGGGGATATATCTGTTACATTTGATATCAGAGGTGAAAATCTCGTTTTCTGAACTTTCGGCTCAAAATGACCAAAATACCCCTAGTGTTTTACGGGTAAAGGTGCCGTTTAGCCTGAAACTTTTCCAAAAAGTTTGGAATGATGTTTATGAGTGATATTTGATGTCTAGTGAGCCAGGAAGTCAGGCAGTTTAGTGCAAAATTACCATTTTGCCCTTAAACAGTGTACAGTGAGCCTAATGATGTAATTAAGCAAACCTAAGCAATATTAGGCTCTAATCGAAGATTAATTTATTTCGATAATTAATCTAGAGTCAAAATAATTTATTAAGGTTAATTAAGACCTAAGATTGCTTAGTTAAACTCTAATTACATTCTTTAATTCAAGATTCCTAGTCATGGAATCTTGAATAGTATTTTCTCTTTCCAATTCCTTAAATTAAGGAATTGTGCCATACCTCATTTGACCAAAAGAATGATTTTAAATTGTTAATCTAGCAAGATCACTCTCCTAATCAAGTCTTGACAACCTTAATTAGCCAATTACCTCACCTAAACACTTTCTTACAACTCCTAACCAAAACCTTAATCAAAGAAACACCTAAACACATCACTAAACCACAATTACATGAACAAATTAATCCTCCCCTTGGCTGCACATGAGAGTGGCCGAAATCCTCCCCCCAATTTCCATCACATGTTGATTTTTCTTCACTCAAAGAGCCATGCCTTGGCCATACTTGAACCATACCTCACCATGCTTTGCCCATGCCTACCCATGCCAATCAAGAGATATTTTCTCCCTTTGCCCATGAAGACCGTCGGCCTTTTCCCTTGGCAGCCTCCATGTTGCCAAATTTCTATAAATACCAAGCTTGGAAGAACTTGGTTACACTTTAGAAGCTTTGCCAAGTTTAGTTCTCTTGCTTTTTCTTGCATTTTTCTCTATGTTCTCTTCATCTTGCTCATTTTCTTCTTCTCAAAAAGACTTTCCACCATCACAAACCACTACAAACAACCATAAACCACCACTCCCTCACCTTAAACCATCTCTTAAACACTCAAACTTTCCATTTCCAATCTTAGAAACTCAAAGAAAAATCATCTTCCTTGAGCTTCCCTTTTCCGAACATACATCCTCCTCCAAGAGAAGATTTTGTCTTCTCAACTCTTCAAGAATCAAGCTTTCTTTCTTCCTTTCAAAGACTTCCTTAGGTAGGGGTTTGTTTTCAAAGTTTTCTTTATTTCTTTAAGAAAAGTTCTAGTTTTCTCTTGGTTCAAAACTCTTTTTCTTTTCTTCTTCCTTTTCGGCCATGAGGCCTTTCATGAGAAAAACTTTAGCTTGATGATGAGGTTTCAAGATAATGACTTGTTGTTGTCATGTGAGAAACCTCTAAAGCTTGAAACAACTTGGTCTTGGACCATACATGCTTGTATTTCTTTCCTTTTTCTTGTTTATGTTTCAGTTTTCTTTTTTTTCTTTCTCAAATTTTTTCTCTTCCTTTCCTTTAAAGATTTCGGTTTTTCTTCCTTGGTTTGAACAAAGTTTGCTAAAAATGTTAAGTAGATCACAAAAGTTTTGTTAAGAAAATTAATCCTATGTTTTCAAAGAGCTCTAAGCTTACCCTTGCCAACCTTAAAGTTGGTCGGTTCTAAGAGTTTTACTCTAGATTGAAGCCCATGAGCAATAAAATAAAGAATATGACTTAGTTCTTTGTATTTTGTTTAGACAAAGTGTTGAGCTTTGTGTCTATTTTCTTGAGCTTGATGATGAAGTTCAAAACCAAAGACTTCTTTGAAGTCTTGGTGCTAAGAACTCTAAAGCTCACTTTATGTTTTTAAGATACATATTTGGGTTAAGGTTGTGATGTTCCTTTAAAGTCTTGTAAGAGCTCTAGTTAAGATAAAATGAGTTGCATTCATGTTTATGTTTATGCCTTGCATAGCATGTTTATTTTGATGTCATCACTAAACTCTCAAGAATAACTAAATGGACTTGCATTATCATGTTTAAATTCCAAGCTTGCATTTCATGTTTATATTTCAAGTCATCACTTAATCTTTAAAGATAATAATAAGGTTGCATCTATATTTATTTTATGCTCTCACTTTACTTTCTAATGAAGAATAAAATAAGTTCATATCATGTTTAAGTTTATGCCATCACTTAAACCTCCTAGAGCTCAAAGACTTGCCCAAGTATCTTACATAAAGTTTTAGAAATGGAGGCATTTCAAGGATGCCATTTCGGCCTTGTGATGATGATGATGGACTTGGATGAGTTCATCTAATCATAAGTGCCCATAGTCTAAGTCTTGGAATTTTTCTAAGCTTAGGTGTACTCAAGGAACTTTATGAACAAGGTTTTATGTTTTAAATCCATTCCTTGAGCTAAATTATTTAGCTACTGACCTAGCACATATTTAAGTGATTTCAATGAGATTAATTGGTTTCTAAAAGAGTTTTGAGTTCCTAAAATGATTCCAAGAGAAACTAGCAACTTATATGCATTTAAATCATGAGATTATGTGATTCTATAAGGCTTATGTTTGGTTCTTGTACAACCAGATTTTTTTATTGAGTGCAAATGATGTGAAATGCCCTGAGGTCATTTTTAGGAAATTTAAAGGAGCAAGTTGACAGATGGACCTAAATGGTTCACTCAATGTTTGAATTGTATCTGTTACATTGATATCAAAGGTGAAAACTTGTTTTCTTAAACTTTCAAAATGACCAAAATACCCCATGTTTTACACGAGTAAAAGGTGCCGTTAGCCCTGAATTCTTCCAGGAAGTTTAGAATGATGTTTGAATGATATTTGATGTTTAGTCGGGCTCGTTGGTCCTGTAGTTTTGCAAAATTATCATTTTGCCCCTAGAAGATGTACAGTGAGCTTAATGACACAATTAAGCAAACCTAAGCAATATTAGGCTCTAATCGAAGATTAATTTATTTCAATTAATCTAGAGTCAAAATAATTTATTAAGGTTAATTAGAACCTAAGATTGCTTAGATAAACTCTAATTGCATTCTTTAATTCAAGATTCCTAGTCATGAAATCTTGAATAGTATTTTCTTTCCAATTCCTTAAATTAAGGAATTGTGCCATACCTCATTTAACCAAAGAATGATTTTTAAATTGTTAATCTAGCAAGATTACCCTCCTAATCAAGTCTTGACAACCTTAATTAGCCAATTACCTCACCTAAACACTTTCTTACAACTCCTAACCAAAACCTTAATCAAAGAAACACCTAAACACATCACTAAAACACAATTACATGAGCAATTAATCTCCTCCTTGGCTGCAAAATTCTGGCCGAATGCATGGCCTCCAAGGAGTGTCACATGTTGAATTTTTCTTCACTCCAAAGACCATGCATTGCCCATACTTATGCCCATACTCCACCATGCTTGAACCCATATCTAAAGCCATACCTTGTAAGAGATATTTTCCTCCCCAAATGACCAAGCAAGGCCGTCGGCCATCCTCCCCCAATCAGCCACCATTGTGCAAAATTTTCTATAAATACCAAGCCTTGAAGAACCTTGATACACTTTAGATCATTTGCTAAGTTTAGTTGTCTTGCACTTTCTTGCATTTTCTCTAAATTCCCTTGATCTTGTTCATCTTCTTCTTCCTCTCAAAGAACCTTTCCACCACCACAAACCACCACAAACAACCATAAACCACCACTACCTCACCTTAAACCATCTCTTAAACACTCAAACTTTCCATTTCCAAGCTTAGAAACTCAAGGAAAAATCATCTTCCTTGAGCATCCTCCTTGGCCGAATCCATCTTCACTTCCAAGAGAAGATTTTGTCTCAACTATTCAAGAATCAAGCTTTCTTTCTTCCATTCAAAGACTTCCTTAGGTAGGGGTTTTATTTTAAAGTTTTTGCTTATTTTCTTCAAAAAAAGTTCTAGTTTTCTCTTGGTTTAAACTCTTTTTCCTCTTCCTTTTTCATTTTGGCCAAGAGGCCTTTTTATGAGGAGAACTTTAGCTTGATGATGAGGTTTCAAGATAATAACTTGTTGTTATGATGTGAGAAACCTCTAAAGCTTGAAATAACTTGGTCTTGGACCATACATGCTTGTATTTTCTTTCTTTTCTTGATCTCATTTTCAGTTTCTTCCTTTCTTTCTCTGAATGGCTTCCTTTCTTTTTCCTTTGAAAGATTTTATTTCCTTTGCCTTTTTGAACAAAGTTTGCTAAAATATTAAGTAGATCACAAAAGTTTTGTTAAAAAAATTAATCACATGTTTTCAAAGAGCTCTAAGCTTACCCTTGCCAACCTTAAAGTTGGTCGCCGTTCTAAGAGTTTTACTCTAGATTGAAGCCTATGAGCAATAAAATAAAGAATATGACTTAGTTCTTGTATTTTGTTTAGACAAAGTGTTGAGCTTTGTGTTTATTTTCTTGAGCTTGATGATGAAGTTCAAAACCAAAGGCTTCTTTGAAGTCTTGGTGCTAAGAACTCTAAAGCTCACTTTATGTTGTTAAGATGCATATTGGGTTAAGGTTATGATGTTCCTTTAAAGTCTTGTAAGAGCTCTAGTTAAGATAAAATGGGTTGCACACATGTTTACCTTTATGCCTTGCATATCATGTTTATTTTAATGTCACCACTAAACTCTCAAGAGTAATTAAATGGACTTGCATTATCATGTTTAAATTTCAAGCTTGCATCTCATGTTTATATTTCAAGCCATCACTTAATCTTTAAAGATAATAATAGTTGCATCCATATTTATTTTATGCTCTCACTTTACTTTCTAATGAAGAATAAAATAAGTGCATATCATGTTTAAATTTATGTCATCACTTAAATGTTCTAGAGCTCAAAGACTTGCCTAAGTATCTTGCATAAAGTTTTAGAAAATAGAGGCATTTCAAGGAATGCCATTTCGGCCTTGTGGTGATGATGATGGACTTGGATGAGTTTCCTCTAATCATAAGTGCCCATAGTCTAAGTCTTGGAATTTTTCTAAGCTTAGATGTACTCAAGGAACTTTAGGAACAAAGTTTTATGTTTTAAATCCATTCCTTGAGCTAAATAATTTAGCTACTGACCTAGCATATATTTATATGATTTCAATGAGATTAATTGGTTTCTAAAAGAGTTTTGAGTTCCTAAAATGATTCCAAGAGAAACTAGCAACTTGTATGCATTTTAATTCATGATTTATGTGATTCTATGAAGCTTATGATTTTTGGTTCTGCCCTGATGTTTGGCCACTGTATAATTTCTGTTTTATGGTGTTAAGATGTGTAAAATTATGTTTGAGTGAAGCAAGGATCGATTTAGGGAAGTTAGAAAAAGAATAAGTAACTTGAAAGGATTAAAATGAGAATTCTAGAACACTTAAATGCACAAGATATGCATTCTGTTCCAGCATGTTTAAAACTAAGGAAAGTGGTTTATAATTAGTGAACATGTGTAGGAATCCCTCATAATTGGTTTAGGAGTTAATTATAAAGCCTTAGGTGAAGACGGATCTTAAAGGGTCTAAACGGAAATTCTAGAACCCCGTAATCATGAGCTAATTTTCTGCCCAAAATACATAATGTTGTTTGGAATTTTTAGTATGCCTAAATCTTAGTAAGAATTATAGGTAATGATCCCTTAGGTGTTATAAAAATCCATAATGAAAGTTAGGGTAATTGGAACGCAAGTTTAAGACCCGTAAGGGGAGAGCATAAGATACCATGAGATTGGAAGTGAGATGTGAGCATGAGGTCGAGTGAGCATATTCTTAATGATGTGTTTGTTAACATCTTGAGCATGAAATTTTATGTGTATAATTGGCATGTTGATATGATGAAGTGTTGTGTCATGTTTTGAGATGTATGAGGTTTCAAAATTATGAATGAGTTAGAAGAGTATGCTCATGTGAACTAGAGATTTATTTAATTGAGAAAGTTCCCTAGAATGATATGTGTGATTGAGTTATGTGGCATGACTCAAATTTGAGGAAATTTAGAGTGTAGTTGTTATGCTGCCAAACTTCTGTCAAATTTGAGGGACTTGAGAAAGTTTTGAAAGGAAAAATTTTTATATGTGACATGCCGAGACGTGTAATGCCCCAATTTTTCATATCGTTAATTAGTGATTAATTAATATCAATGAAGTCAAATTAGAGTTAATTCCCTTAATTGATTAATTACGGATAAGTAGTCATTCCTAATTTATTTTAGCCTCTTGATGATTAAAATACATGATTATGTTAATTACCTTATTTAATTATTAATTACTCTAAAGCTTAAGGGTATGTACTTCCATATATGACATCACTAATTTCGATATGATGTATATGAGTACATTATTTTTTTTTACTATTCCATTATCGTAAATTTGATTGATATAACTGTACATAAAAACTTTAAATTTTAAAATACACCAAACTAGTGAAAATTGGTTGCTATTCTTGCTACTGTTTTATTCATGAGAATTTTGTTTTGATTATATGAAGGAATTTTACCATGCTCTCTGAAAGACACATTATCGTTTAAACCTTCATTTGTGTCATTCAGGACACGTATTGTTTTTACATTGATTGAGTTCTATCAATTGTATTGTTTCAAGACAAATATACTCCAAAGCTCTAATACTATGAAAAGGAATAAAAACATTACTATAAGAAAGATAGTGAGCGTGTTATTGTAATTGTGTTAGGAATGGACCGTGGGGTACTATTTTATTTTGTTCTTGTTGGAGTCAATTTGTATTGTTGTGTGGGTTAGTTCTATAGGTGTGAAACAGTATTGGGAAGAGATCTCTACATACAATAATAAGTAAGTCCGTGTACAGGCCAAAATGAAAACACAGCCAAACTATAATAAAAATAACAATAACAATAGAAACCAAAGCAGCCCTCGACTCCCTTGGTTAGCTGAGCATCCAGCGGCCCCAGAAGCATGGGGAAGACATGTCACCTACATTCAGCATTTCCTGGCTCCATGCTTTGCTAGTAAGAAATTTAGTAACGGAGAAATGGGGAGACAAGTTAACGTGGGTTTCTCCTCCCACCCATGAATAACATGGGATTAAACATCGAGTAAGAAGCAAAATCAGAGGGGCATTTATATATACCTTGCATCCGTCCTCTTTAACAATAGCTTTCAGCTCCTCCTCTCTCACCATATTTTTGTTTTTCATTACCAGCACTTTCTTCATTGGAAGAAGGAGAGGAGAGAAGTTAGAGCTCTCTAGGAAATCCAAACACAAAGAGGAGTAAGAAATAAAAGTCAATTCATCCTATATTTCTGTTGTTTTAGTCACCATTTAGTCCCAATTTGATTTCATCCTAGCATGTATAGTGTTTTCTACCCATGGACAATCACAAACCGAAATTCCCCATCCACCCAGCCAAAGGAAAAGCAATCCTTAGAACTACACTCAAACCAACCATGCAGGAGCCATGAAGTGTAGACCAAAAATCAGAAAAATCAATGGCAACAAGCTTATTATCACCTTCAAGGTTCAAACCAACGAACACAATCCTAACTCTAGCCACAAATAGCGAAAATAATAGCAAGCCCAGTCAAGAATCAAACCTGAAAACAAAAAAATTCAGCCAAAACAACAACAACCACAACAACACATCCAATACATCATCTAAAATTTAGTCCAGATCTTGCAAATCAAAAATCAAGAAAATAGAATCTAAGAAATGAGAGGCAAAGAGAGTAGTAGAAGAAGGGGGCTCTGGCCTTCCCTTGGCCCGACTCGGCCTTTAACCATGGTGACAAGCCCTCCCTCCTCGCCATGTAGCTGCACCGCCCACACGCCCCGCGCCAACATTTTCGCCAAAGATCGCCGCCTCCAACCTCGGACCACCCACCCTCAGGCCTCGGGTCCTCCTCTTCTCGTGTTTCCCCTTTTGTCTTCACCCTCGTTTCTTTTAGTTTGTATGTGTATGTGAGAGGAAGAGAGTCCCTTTTGTGATGAGTGTGTGTGTGTATGATCGTGTATGGATGAAAGGTAGAGAAATTCTAAACTTCTTCCCTTTAGTTGATCAATGCGTGTGTGAGAAGAGAGTACGTGAGTGTGTCTGAACTTGAGAGGGAGAAGTTTGTTCTGTGCATACATGAGGGAGCCAGAGTGTGTGAAAGAGAGGTCTATGTGCATACCCCCAAACCCTTGCAAGTGGCCTTAGCTCTGTGATCTGAAAGTCCCCCCAGCCCCCTTAATTTAATTTGGCTTGTTCTTATTATTTTATGTAGGCATGCATGTTGGCCTTAATAATAATAATAATAAGAGGAGTGCCTAGCCCTTTTTTAGAGAAATTTTGAATAAAAACAATGACTCTTCTTTATGCCTAGGAGGGAAAAGAATATGAAGCAGGGTAAGGTTTATGTTTAGAGACTTTTTAGTCTGAAGACGTAAATAAATGAGCGGCCAAGTTATCATTCTGGGCTTCATGTTTGGATTAAGGACAACTAGTTATTCCCTTTCGAAGAAATATATATATATATATATATATATATATATATATATATATACATATACATATATACTATTAAATATTACGTTTTATTATTTTATGTCAACACCTATATATATTCTGTGAATGTTATATATGATGCGAATTTCTTTTGGTACTTACTGAACCTTGGTCGACAATTGGATGTTCAAAATTTCTTTCCAAAAGAAATAAATCAATAAATAATTTTTTTTAGAACGACATGGCTTTGAGTTCCTCATTACACCAGGGGATACGTCCGCAGTGCTAACAGCTATCAAGCCAAAATTAATTTTTCTTAAAATTTCATTCTCCTTTTTCTTTACTATTATTATTATTCACTTTTCCTTAATTCTCTAGTTTGCACATAAAATGTTAATTCATAAGTTATGATGATGGTTATGATTGTATGCTCATGCTTGCATATTCTTAATGACATGCTTAAGGATGTGATGTATGCTCATGTGATTATGACTTAAGTATGGAGGTGCATAATTTATGTGTTTTACGAGCATGAGATGTTAAATGTTATGTTATGATTATATGTTCATATATTACATCTCTTAATATATGTA
>JAMLFY010000021.1:180189-254189 GCA_030441495.1 Dalbergia oliveri
ATGTGTGTGTGTGTGTGCCTGTCTCCTTAAATATAGTAAAGAACAAATGTGAACTAAAGCTCATAGAAGGGCTTCCTTTTGTACTTGACTTGTATTAAATAAATACGTTATTTTTTGCTATATATTTTGATAGAACCACCAGTTAGTTAACACACGATTCAATCGATTCTTGCAATAGATAATTAAGAAAGGTCCGCAACTTTATAAGTAACAACTCTCGAGTACAATGCCATGACTTAAGGATGAGGTTGTACTTGGGAGGATGATATATTATGGTATTAGAGCAGTTTATCCTAGTAGGACCTTGAGGAATGGATTGGCTATGCTTCCTTAGTAAATGTCATGCATTATAATTCCATATATGTGTATGACTGCTAGTTGGAAATGTTGTGGGTTGTTGTCATACTTAGCTTGGTATTGAGCCTGATCAACTCAATAATTCTTGTTTGGTGTGGCAAACTCAATGACTTCAAATTGGTGTACTAGGAACAGTGCTGAGATAGAGTAGGTATGATGGACACTTTCCATCAAATGGCGGCTGCCATGAGAACAAGCTACAACGCCAACAGAATGATGGAAATGTTAGATCGATATGTCGAAGGAAATCCAGTTGGAAACCCTGAGAGAGAGAAATAAACATAGAATACCAGAAGTTTGCAGAGTTTAGGAAAGCAAATCCTTCGCCTTTGAGGAGCTATCAATCCAAATAAAGCGAAAATGGATAAAGCTATGGAGAAGATTTTCTCAGTTCTTCCTTGCACAGACCCAAAAAGTGGCCTTTGCTACTTGCTAGAAGCGAATGCAGAATTCTAGTGGGTTGGCACCAAGGGGTTATTCGAAGCTTCTTAGACTGAAGTTACCTAGGATGTTTTTAAGGAGAGGTTTTATCACAAGTATTTTCCTATTTCTGAGGAATGCAAAGGAGTTGGAGTTCATGGCACTCAAGCAAGGGTCCATGAGTAGCTGAGATCACGCCAAGTTTGAAGAGTTTTGCAAGTTTTCTACTATCTATCAACATAATCCTAGTAAAGCTTGGAAATGCATGAAATATGAAGGAAGGTTACTTGAGGACATTGAAGCTACCGTGGGACTCTTAAATATCCGGGATTATACAACCTTCGTAAACAAGTGCCACTGTGTAGAGGACTCTAACAAGAAGTTAGCAATCGTCCAATCTGCTAAGGACCCTTCTAACAAAAGACTGCCATTTCAAGACCAAGACTATGAGGATGACCGTCCTTGAAGAGGAGGTTTCAACCAAGTCCACATAAGGATAAATGGCAATAACAGTCAAGTTCATGCCCAAAATATGGAACAGATCACGAGAATAGACCTTGCTTGGTTGGACAAAATGTGTGCTATCACTACGAAAAGCCAAGACACAAGATTTGGAGTGCCAGATAGGCATTCAAAACCAACTACAAAGCCACAACAACGGGTAGGGTTTTTACCATAAGTGCTAAAGGACGTCACCACCCAAGAATTCGACCTAATGTAGGAGCATCTAGGATTTGAGTAAATTATTTGTTTGATTTAGGAGCGTCTAAGATAGGTGGTAATGTAACACCCTACAAATTAGTTAAAAATTAATTTGAGTTTTTTTAGTCATAATTTTGAAAATCTAATAGACGTAGTAATGATAAGGATGGCTCAACGGACGTGCTAAAAAAAAATTTCGGGCCAGGGTCAATAGTGACCTTATAGGCCTCACGCCATGCCAACCGAAACCTTAGAATTAAGACCAAGTTATCTGAAACTGAGAAATTATAGGATTAAGATTAGAAATGGGAAGGAATAAAGATTTTATACCTAGAATTAATTTTTGGGGTAATGTTTGATTACGGGTATGGTGTTTTACCTCGATAAAATTTTAGTGTGCGATTTCTAACACGAAAGATAGTTTAATCTTTGCAAAAGGATAATGTCTATCCTTTAAAGCCAAGTGTAAGGCTAAGATTTGATCTTGACTTATATTAGATAAAGATTAAACCTAACATATAATCGTTTAAAGCCACCAAACTTTGTCATTTTCCACCCTTCATTCTCAGCCAAGTGAGAGCACATAGCCATCTCCATGTTTGCTTCTTGAAAAACCATGAAAACTTGATCCAAATCCTTGCCAAAACTTGATAAAACCACAAACTCCCTTCACAAAATTTGTTCCACTCCTCAATATCTACCAAACTAACCGATTAGAATTTGAATCTGTCAACCTTTTCTACTTTGAAAGCTCACCATATGCTGTTTAGGAAAGGGTTTAATGTTGATTTGGTGGCCTTGAAGTAAGTAAGATCATGCTTGGAACCCTTTGAAGCCAAGATCCTTAATGCCACCAAAGTAGGGCATTTTAAACCTCTTTTACTTCAACTCTGTTTTTGTGATTTTCTTCCTGACTTCATCGAATATTTTCCATTGAATTGGTTGATAATATACTGATAGTGATGTGTTAATTTTGTTATAGTGGTTTGATGTTGTGAAAAATCATTTTTGTGGAAAGAGATTTTGAACCATGCTACTGGATTTTCGGTTCTGTATGGACAACCATTGATCATGAATTTTTGAGTGAATTGTGAGGATTTTCATCAGCTATAAAAATTATATGTTGAAGGTAACATCCTAGACTAGTTTCAAAAATTTTCTTGAGCTCTGTTTTTTACTCCTACTGCTTTAAAAAATTCAAGAACTGAAAGTGTATCTATGCTGCCTGGATTATTGAACTGAAACTACAAATTTGTCTAATTTTTTTACCATAGCAAATGATTGAATTTTCCTTTGACATTTTTATAGATGTTGAAAACATCTTGAATTGTAACTTTGATTTTATTTTGAATTGATTCAACCATTTGCTAGGGTTAAAAATTATGAATTTTAGGTGCTAAACTAAGGTTAAGTAGTTTCTAAGCACCAAATTTGTCTAAGTTTGTTAACATAGTTAAAGAACTCTTTTTGCTCTGAAATTGTTATGGAACCTTGTGGACACATTAAAGTGTCATTGAAATTTTTTATAGCCTTGTATTCGATGGTTTGAAATGCAAAATAAATTGTGCTACAAATATGTGAAATCTGTCATTGTGCTGAAAATGAATTGATGCTTTGAATTGATGAAATAATGGCATCTTATACTAGTATGACATGAGCACAAGAATATGAATATGTATAATTGAGCATGTGAATTTATTAATGAGGTTAGGCATACATAGATATGAATGCTTATTACAATTGCTCATATGCGAAAGAAAAAGATAAGATTATGTTTCTTGGCTTGGGAAAGTAAATCCGTTTGTAAGGAAAAGTAAACCTAACTACCAAGAAAAGCATAAGGTTTATAGTTCTTGGGCTGGAGAAAGTAAAAATGATGTGTTAGGGAAAGTAAACCTGACTACCCTTGAATTGAGTTAGGGAAAGTAAATCTGGCTAGGAATAGGTCCATGTGAGAACTGGCGAAAGTAAATCCAATAATCATGTATAGAAATGAGCTCAATCCTGAAAATGTAGTCTATTACCATAAAGTAGTCTATTATCTTATATGCTAAGTGAAGAATTTTAGTATCAATATTGAGACCAATATGTTAAGTTGTGATTTAGTAGTATAGGGTTTATATGATGTTAAGTAGTATAATATGTGATTGAATAATAAAAGCTACCCATTTTGGAAGGATGATTTTAGAACTTTAAAATGAATATTTAATATGTATTGTATGATCACATTTTTTTTGATAAACCGAAATGGCTTGGGACATGAAAATGACATTATGATTATGTATTTTGGGGATACCATATTAGGAATTTCAGAATTATCACCCTGCTTGTTTGTGTTTCTATGTCATTTCTAGGTTGATTCCAAAGAATAGTGAAAAGCTACAAGAAAGACTAAATTGTAATTTCTATAGTTTAGTTGTGGGAACTCGTATCTATTGTATATAGCTATGTACATATATACATATATATATATATATATATGTTTGTAAATATAGTAAAGAATATATGTGAACTAAAGCTCATCGAAGAGCTTCCTTTTGTACTTGACTTGTATTTAATAAATACATTATTTCTTTCTATATATTTTGATAGAATCACGAGTTAGTTAATACACGATTTGAACCGATTCTTGCTATAGATAATTAAGAAAGGTCCGCAAATCTATAAGTAACAACTCTCAAGTACGATGCCATGACTTAAGGATGAGGTTGTACTTGGGAGGATGTCACACCTTCTCGTGCACTTTTTGACCTACACAACTCCCACGCCAGCATCTCAAGGAAGTCCATGGACATCGCCATCAACCTTGTCTAAAGACGAAGATGGAAAGAAAGAGAGGAGTGAGAAACTTATACAAGAATCTCAGTAGGGTTTTCCATCTCCATACATGTGTCATCATCATCGTCCCCAGGAATCTTGGGTTTCATTATAAAAATAGTCCACATAAATAAGGTTCATTTATAAAGTTCCAAATATCCTTAACTGAGGGCTATATCTTTTAGCATGAATCTTAATGTCATGGATGCATCATACCATATTATGCAATGCATGTCAATACCTTATGTAGCATCCCAAACATACAATGACATAATATAGAAACATAAGGAACATGAGCAACTAAGGCGCACAACTTCCCTCTTTTTCTTTCCTTAGGTGACTTAGCTTTCTTAATCTTTCTTTCATAAGGGTTGCCCTAATACTCTTTCCCTCTTGAGAGTTCTAAGATTATGAGCTCATACCTATCTAGTCGTCACTAGCCTATACTTATCTAACTTGATAAGCTATTTTTCTAACTCTTAGAAGTGCAGGTATAGGGAGCTTAGATCACCTTTCATAACCATTAATTCCTAGAGTCTAAAGGATCACCTCCCATAACCATTAATTTTTTGGAGTCTGAGGATCCCCTATTGGATCACCTCCCATAAGCATTAATTCTGGAGTTTAGAGGATCAATTCGTATGTCTTATGTCATCTTAAATCTTAGCATGTCATTTAGAGATGGAAACATAAGCATATAATCATAGATATCATCATAACTTATCATCTAACATTTTATGCTCACAACTTTATAATTTTTCTAAGTCCACAAATTTGGCGGAAATCCAGCAACATAAAGGCTTGGAATGAAATTTCCCAAATTTGCCTCCTTTCATATAATATATCAATCAAACATCTCAATTAATCATTCATAATCACAACATGCCACAAAATCATCACATCATTAATCACATAAGCATGCATATCATTTCGCATATACCCATAAGCATGTTATCATCAACATCTCATTGAAAGGTAAACATGCTCCTACCCAGTATGCTGAAAATCAACGACTGGACTTAGCTAATGCATATGGTTTGCTCAATAGGATATATGTACAGTATAGAAAGTAATCATCACTTGCATAATTAAATAATCAAGCATGCATAGTCATCAATTCATAATTCTGTATAATCACTTCAAGTCATATAATTTCCAAACAATTCATATGAACATAGCTCTAATAACATATCATTCACATTAATATCATCAACTTATTGATAATTATACTTTAGCCCCAAAAGAGTCAAAATTGTAATTTCTAAAAGTTTGTGAATCAAAGTGTAAATTTTCCATTCAACACATTTCTTAAACTAATGATCCTCAAAATTAATTTACACTTTTAAAAGACCTATACCACTTAGAAATCATTTAAATTCATCATAAAAACCATTTTGGGCCATTGGCCAAATTTTGTTAGATTTTAGGGATCAAAGTGCAAAGTTACACTTTATGATACTTAGTAAGTGTCAACAATTCTAAAAATCATTCTTAACGTCATAAATGGTATTTTGAATATAAGGACACATTCAAAATCATTATTAGCTCCAATTAAACTCATTTGGCCAAAATCCCCATTTTCAAAATTTCAAGGTACAACCACATTTTGCAAAACTACCCAATCTAACACTTGTAATTATTCTTTTACGCACCTAGCATGCCAAAAATAATTTTTATAACAATTATTCATATTTTTTTATCACCAATAGTACCAAACGAGTGGCAAAACTAAAAATATAAAAAGCTTTAGAAATTACAATTTTATCCTTTTTTAGTTACTAGTTCTTCCTAAGATGCTAAAAATAATTTTTACAACAATTATTAATATATATTTTTAATCACATGAATAATACCAAATAGTCCTGGCATGTCGACGTGGCAAAATTGAAAATACAAATAGCTTTGGAAATTACATTTTTATCGCTTTCTAGTTACTAGTTTTTCCTAAGATGTTAAAAATAATTTTTACAACAATTATTACTATATATTTTTAATACCAAACAATGGCAAAATTGAAAATACAAAAAGCTTTAGAAATTACATTTTTATCCCTTTCTAATTACTACTTTTTTCCAAAAGCTATTCTAAGATATTTAAAACACATGAACTCATTTTATCACATTGAGAAATTAAATTTTAACATTAAAACAGTAGCAAGACATAAAATTTCATTAATGAGGTTTTATATACTTAAAATCACATTTTTGCTCCTTTTGAGTTTCCAATTATTTTGAAATTTCTTTGTACACTCTAGACACAAAACTCAAGTTTTAAAATAAAATAAAACAAAATTCAAACCCAATATTCCTACTTGGCCAAAATATATATATATATATATATATATATATATATATATATATGTAAATATATGTCTATTGTAACATCCTCCCAAGTACAACTCCATTCTTAAGCTATGATATCATACTAGAGATGTTACTTGTTAATTAACGGACCTCTCTTAATTATCTATAGTAAGCTCAATTTACGTAAGAATAACTAAGCGTAATTCTATTAAAACATCTTACAAGTAAACATCAAGTTTATTAAACATACAGCTAAAAATACATAAGGAAGCTCCTCTATGAGCTTTAGTACATATCCTCTTCTAATACATTTACATACATACTCATTTCACTAAGTACAACAGAATAAAACAGGAACTGCCTATACTCAGCAATCCTACACTCCTTTGCATAGCAGCATCCCATCCCTGGCTTAACCTGGAGGCGACACGAAAACAAACACATAGGGGTGAGAATATTATAAAATTCTCAGGAGGTAGTTTCCCCAAATACACAATTCACAACGTCATCGTTATCATCCCAGCCACTTCGGTTTATTAGTAAAATTGTGAGCATGCAACATATATCAAAGGTTCATTTTTTAGTTCAAAAGTCATTCTTCAGAAGTGGGTTTATTTTAATACTCAATCACTCATAGTATGTCATACTACTCAATATCATAATAATTCATTTTTTCAACTTTGCGTGCCCTCGGACATCGAAGGGGACCTTTTCGTGCCCTTTCTGGACTAAAGGGGACCTCTCCCGTGCCCTTTACACATTCAGGACTTCTTGCCTTTACACATTCAGGGGACCTCCGTGCCTTTTACACATTCAGGGGACTTCTCCCGTGCCTTTGAGATTCAGGGGACCTCTCCCGTGCCCTTTACACACTAAAGGGGACCTATTCTTCACTTGGTACATACATCATCCTCAAGCTCACCTTACTATATACGTTAGCATAGTTTCTAATTTCATAATGTCTCAAACATATATATACCGTCAATCACAAGTGATTCTCATTCATTTCTCATAAACCAAACTTTAAAGTCACTATCATGCATTCATATATCATAAACTTGGAATAGATATCAAACTATCATAAATTTCCAGCCATTCTCACATTCCAGCACCTTGGCAGAATTACTGTTCTGGGTACAACATTTAATTGCCATGTCAAACGACTATTCCAAGAGCCACGAAAATTCTATATGACACTTTAATGTGTCTAGGAGAACCTGTAAAAATTTCAGGACAAACAGAGCTCTATAGCTGCTTCAGTAAAATATACAAATCTAGTGGTCAGGGGCCACCAATTCACAGACCAGATCCGGGTTCCCTTAATTTTTAACCCTAGAAATTGGTGGAACCAATGTACAAACAAATTTACAGTTATACTTCAACATGTTATTAACTTTGTGTAAAATTTTCAAGGGCTAATTCAATCATTTTCTATGATAATAAAATCGGGCAACTTTAGTGCTTCAGTTTCAACATTTCAAGCAGCATCAGTCTCATTTCGGTTTCTGATTTTTTTGAGAGACAGTAAACATTAAAATCAACACCCAAGAAAATTCATGTAAATAGTTTAAGATGTTAAATCCAACATATAATTTTCATGGCTCATGAAACCACCCACAAAATTTCCAGAAAATTCGTGAAGAGTTCTGATTAGAACAGGAATCAGTCCAGCAACCTAGTTCCAATTTCACTTGAGAGAAAACCCATTTTAAAACCATCCAAACACAACAAAAAAATTCATACATCAATATCAATATGTTAATCATCAATATCATCAAAATTTTCGGAATTAGGGCAAGCCAAAACAGAATTGAAAAATTTCACAAGGAAGGCAGGAAAACCCTACTTTGAGAGCTCTTGAGCTCTATGCTCCAAAGGATGCTCTAGAATGCTTTTGCTTCACTTCAAAGCTTCCCCACCAACATCAAACCCTTCCTTTAACCTCTGATTGTGTGCCCTCAAAGTTGGAAAAAGTGATGGATTCAAATTATAATCGGTTAGATTTGTAGGTTATGATGAATAGAATAAGTTTAGTGAAGAGAATTTGTGGTTTTAGTGACTTTGAGCTAGGGTTTTGCAAGCTTGAAGCTTGTTAATGGAGTTTGAGAGGAAGAACAATGGAGGAATGGTTCTTGGAGAGGTCTGGACGAAATTTTCATGAAGGAAATGATAAGATATTGATTTTATGAGTTTATGACAAAATGCATAGAATTTTCAAGTCCAAAATGTTTTCTTTTCTTAAAGATAAATGTAGAAATTTTTTGTAAGCATCCTATTGGTCTTAATAAAGTGGCAATGGTGTGGCTTCTTCTAAGCCACACACTTGTCTAGATGGGTGGCAAACTTTCACTGGAAGTTTCATTCGTGTAAAGCTACACACGAAATCTCACCGAACGGGTAAACACCGTACCCGATTAAACCGATATTGCCCGAAAATTAATTTTAAGTATAAAATTATCAATCCCACCTATTTCTAACCTTATTCCCATGTTTTCCTAATTTCGGGCACCTCCTGGGCCTGAATCTAGGGTTTCAGCTGTCCGACGGCCTCCGGCCCGCAAGGTTACTATTCACGGGCCCAAAAATTTTTTTTTTTTTAACAGGTCCATTGGGCCACCCTCATCATCATTGTACTTTAGATTTCTGAAATTATGAATAACAAAGCTCAAATTAATTTTTAAATGATTTCGGTGTTACATTACCACCCACCTTAAAAAGAATTTTGCCCTCAAAATTCATTTGAAAACAATTTTCAAAAGACTTTTCATAAATCAAACAAGCAACCCACACACAGGCAAACAAAAGACAATAATTGAATCCTAAACGTTCCTACCTTAGGTCGGATTCTTAGGTGATGACGTCTCTTCGACACCTATGGTGAAGACCTACTCTTGTGCGGCTTTGTAGTTGGCTTTGGATTCCTGTTGGACACTCCCTCATTATGTGTCCTGGCTTTCCACAATGATAGCATACATTCTCCAAGCCAAGCAAGGTCTAACCCCCATGGTTCTTCCCACATTTTGGACAATCTTGGCTCGTGATTAGCCGTTGTTGTTGTTTACCCCATCCAGATTGCGTTGAAACGGCTTCCTTTGGGGTGGGGCCTCCTCATCATCTTGGTCTTTAGGTGCCTGTCTCTTGTTAGAAGTATTCTTAGCAGATTGGATGATTGCCAACTTTTTGTTGGAGTCCTCTGCACGCCTACACTTATTTACCAGAGTCGCATAATCCCTGATCTCCAAAAGACTCAGCTGCCTCAATATCTTCACGTAACCCTCCTTCATACTTCATGCACTTCCAAGCTTCATCAGGATTACGCTGATAAATGGTGGAAAATTTGCAGAGCTCTTCGAACTTTGCTGTGACTCTGCTATACTCATGGACCCTTGTTTGAGTGCCATGAATTCCAAGCTCCTTTGCATTTCTCAGAAGCAGGGAAGTACTTCGTAGAAAGCTTCCTTGAAGATCTCCCAAGTGACTTCATTTGAGAAGCTTCGAACAACCATGGGTGCCAACCCACCAAAACTCTCTGCTTCCATCATGTAAGTAGCAAAGGCCACTTTTGGATTTCTGTACATGGAAGAACCGAGAAAATCTTCTCCATAGCTTTAATCCATTCTTCTGCTTTGTTTGGATTAAAAGCTCCTCGAAATGGCGGAAGGTTTGCTTTCCTAAACTCAGCGAACTTTTGGTATTCCATGTCCACTCCTACTCCTCCAGGATTCCCAATTGGATTTCCTTCAGCATGTTGATCCAACCTTTCCATCATCCTATTGGCTCCTGCAGCTTGTTCTCTCATAGTTGCTCCCATTTCATGAAAAGTGTCCATCATTCCAGTGTTATTCCCTCGCGCCTAGTTTGCCGATTTGAAGTCATCAATTCCTGTCACACCAAACAAGAATTATTGAGTTGATCAAGCTCAATACCAAGCTAAGTGTGGCAGCAATCCACAACATTCAAAATCAGCAGTCATACACATATATAGAATTATAGTGCATGACATTTACTAAGGAAGCATAGTAGTCCATTCCTCAAGGTCCTACAAGGATGAACGTCTGATACCATAATGTAACATCCTCCCAAGTACAACTCCATTCTTAAGCTATGATATCATACTCGAGAGATGTTACTTGTTAATTAACGGACCTCTCTTAATTATCTATAGTAAGCTCAATTTACGTACGAGATAACTAAGCGTAATTCTATTAAAACATCTTACAAGTAAACATCAAGTTTATTAAACATACAGCTAAAAATACATAAGGAAGCTCCTCTATGAGCTTTAGTACATATCTGTCTTCTAATACATTTACATACATACTCATTTCACTAAGTACAACAGAATAAAACAGGAACTGCTATACTCCAGCAATCCTACACTCCTTTGCATAGCAGCATCCCATCCCCTGGCTTAACCTAGGCGACACGAAAACAAACACATAGGGGTGAGAATATTATAAAATTCTCAGGAGGTAGTTTCCCCAAATACACAATTCACAACGTCATCGTCATCATCCCAGCCACTTCGGTTTATTAGTAAAATTGTGAGCATGCAACATATATCAAAGGTTCATTTTTTAGTTCAAAAGTCATTCTTCCGAAGTGGGTTTATTTTAATACTCAATCACTCAGCATAGTATGTCATACTACTCAATATCATAATAATTCATTTTTTCAACTTTGCGTGCCTCGGACATCGAAGGGGACCTTTTCTTGCCCTTTTTGGACTAAAGGGGACTCTTAGTGCCCTTTCACAATTCAAGGGACCTCTCAATGCCCTTTACACACTAAAAGGGACCTATTCTTCACTTGGTACATACATCATCCTCAAGCTCACCTTACTATATACGTTAGCATAGTTTCTGAATTTTATAATGTCTCAAACATATATATACCGTCAATCACAAGTGACTCTCATTCATTTCTCATAAACCAAACTTTAAAGTCACTATCATGCATTCATATATCATAAACTTGGAATAGATATCAAACTATCATAAATTTCCAGCCATTCTCACATTCCAGCACCTTGGCAGAATTACTGTTCTGGGTACAACATTTAATTGCCATGTCAAACGACTATTCCAAGAGCCACGAAAATTCTATATGACACTTTAATGTGTCTAGG
This sequence comes from Dalbergia oliveri, assembly GCA_030441495.1. Classification (NCBI taxonomy): domain Eukaryota; kingdom Viridiplantae; phylum Streptophyta; class Magnoliopsida; order Fabales; family Fabaceae; genus Dalbergia; species Dalbergia oliveri. The sequence goes on from JAMLFY010000021.1 coordinate 191,917, forward strand.
AGAACCTGTAAAAATTTCAGGACAAACAGAGCTCTATAGCTGCTTCAGTAAAATATACAAATCTAGTGGTCAGGGGCCACCAATTCACAGACCAGATCCGGGTTCCCTTAATTTTTAACCCTAGAAATTGGTGGAACCAATGTACAAAAAAATTTACAGTTATACTTCAATATGTTATTAACTTTGTGTAAAATTTTCAAGGGCTAATTCAATCATTTTCTATGATAATAAAATCGGGCAACTTTAGTGCTTCAGTTTCAACATTTCAAGCAGCATCAGTCTCATTTTGGTTTCTGATTTTTTTGAGGCATAAACATTAAAATCAACACCCAAGAAAATTCATGTAAATAGTTTAAGATGTTAAATCCAACATATAATTTTCATGGCTCATGAAACCACCCACAAAATTTCCAGAAAATTCGTGAAGAGTTCTGATTACAGAACAGGAATCAGTCCAGCAACCTAGTTCCAATTTCACTTGAGAGAAAACCCATTTTAAAACCATCCAAACACAACAAAAAAATTCATACATCAATATCAATATGTTAATCATCAATATCATCAAAATTTTCGGAGTTAGGGCAAGCCAAAACAGAATTGAAAAATTTCACAAGGAAGGCAGCAGAAAACCCTACTTTGAGAGCTCTTGAGCTCTATGCTCCAAAGGATGCTCTAGAATGCTTTTGCTTCACTTCAAAGCTTCCCCACCAACATCAAACCCTTCCTTTAACCTCTGATTGTGTGCCCTCAAAGTTGGAAAAAGTGATGGATTCAAATTATAATCGGTTAGATTTGTAGGTTATGATGAATAGAATAAGTTTAGTGAAGAGAATTTGTGGTTTTAGTGACTTTGAGCTAGGGTTTTGCAAGCTTGAAGCTTGTTAATGGAGTTTGGGAGGAAGAACAATGGAGGAATGGTTCTTGGAGAGGTCTGGACGAAATTTTCATGAAGGAAATGATAAGATATTGATTTTATGAGTTTATGACAAAATGCATAGAATTTTCAAGTCCAAAATGTTTTCTTTTCTTAAAGATAAATGTAGAAATTTTTTGTAAGCATCCTATTGGTCTTAATAAAGTGGCAATGGTGTGGCTTCTTCTAAGCCACACACTTGTCTAGATAGGTGGCAAACTTTCACTGAAGTTTCATTCGATGTAAGAAACTGCACAGAAATCTCGAACGGGTAAACACCGTACCCGATTGAACCGATATTGCCCGAAAATTAATTTTAAGTATAAATTATCAATCCCACCTATTTCTAACCTTATTCCCATGTTTTCCTAATTTCGGGCACCCTGGGCCCGAATCTAGGGTTTCAGCGGACGGCCTCGGGCCGCAAGGTTACTATTCAAGGCCAAAAATTTTTTTTTTTTTTTTTTAACAGGTCCATTGGGCCACCCTCATCATCGTTATACTGTCAGATTTCTGAAATTATGAATAACAAAGCTCAAATTAATTTTTAAATGATTTTTGGGTGTTACATCTATGATCAAAATTTCTATTTAAGACAAAAGGGGTAAGTTTTGAGCTTTAGAGACATTGTTGATGACTAGAATCATTATACCATGCAAGGTTATTTTAAGTCTTTAATAATATAAGGTGACAACTTGGAATATAACCATGATATGCAAGCCTTGAAACATAAACATGAAATGCAAAACTTGAAACATAAAAATGAATGCAAGTCCATTTTTATATATCATTAGAACTCAAAACAAACTCGAGACTTTAAAGAGTGAAATTTTCAACCCCATTAATCTTAACAAAATAAGAATGAGCTTTAGAGTCCCTCAACTCCATGGTTCTAAGAACCTCATTCTCTTGGACTAACTATCAAGCTCAAAAATAACCATTTTGTAACAAATAAGTGTAACATCCTCCCAAGTATATCCCCATTCTTAAACTATGATATCATACTCGAGAGATGTTACTTGTTAATTAGTGGACCTCTTAATTATCTATAACAAGCTCGATTTACGTGAGATAACTAAGCGTAATTCTATTAAAACATCTTACAAGTAAACATCAAGTTTATTAAACATACAGCTAAAAATACATAAGGAAGCTCCTCTATGAGCTTTAGTACATATCCGTCTTCTAATACATTTACATACATACTCATTTCACTAAGTACCAGAATAAAACGGAACTGCTATACTCCAGCAATCCTACACTCCTTTGCATAGCAGCATCCCCATCCCCTGGCTTAACCTAGAGGCGACACGGAAACAAACACATAGGGGTGAGAATATTATAAAATTCTCATAGAGTAGTTTCCCCCATATACTACACACAGTAGGCATAAGCAATTCATGCATATACAATATTCATACAAAATCATACATAGAAATCTTGAAAACCCGTAGGCCGGGAACTAAGGATAATATAACCATAATCGATCGAGTAATAATATGTACAATCAGAAACTCCATTTCTCATGTCTTTCTCAATTTTCTCAACATAGGGAAGGCTTATTCTCAGAGATATACATTCACAATTCACAACTTCACAGAGGACCATAGACGCTAGGACATGAGCTCATTCCTAATCGAGATCACCAAACTTCATTTTTTTCCATTTCCGATCACTCAAGGTCTATGCCTAGCCGACACGTCTATCGACTCACAACTTTTCTAGGGAAGTCCTTCTTTTTTCCTTCCCTCTCAATTCTTTCTAAGCCTTGTTTTCTGTTTTCCCATATGTCTCAAACATACACAGGAAGATATGCACATACTATCATAGAATTTCAGCCATTTCCACATTTCATTATCCTGGCAGAATTGAAGTTCTAGGCACAACAATTTGTTACCATACCAAACAACCATTCCACCCTTAAGGAAAATTTCACATGACACTTCAATGTGTCTAAAACAACCTGTAAAAATTTCAGGGCAATCAGAGTTATATAGCCACTTCAATAAAATAGGCAAATCTGGTGGTCAGAAGTCACAAATTCATAGTCCAGACTTGTGTTCTCAGAATATTTAACCCTAGAATTCGATGGAATCAAGGTACAAGAAAATTCACAGAGGTATTTAAACATGTTAGTAGTCTTGTGTAAAAATTTCAGGAGCTATCTCAATTAATTACTATGATTAAAAATTCGGGCAAGTTTGTTACTTCAGTCTCAACAATTTAGACAGCAACAGTTACAATTCGGTTCTTAATTTTTTTGAGGCATCAAACCTTAAAATTAACCCCCAATAAAATTCTTGTATTTAGTTTAAGGGCTTAACTACAACATATAATTTTCATGGCTCATCAAACCACCCACAAAATTTCCAGAAAATTCGTGAGAAATTCTGATTACAGAACAGAAATCAGTCCAGCAACCTGGTTCCAATTTCACTTGAGAGAAAACCCATTTTAAAACCATCCAAACACAACACAAAAATTCATACATCAATATCAATATGTTAACCATCGGTATCATCAAAATTTTCGGAATTTGGGCAAGCCAAAACAGAATTGAAAAATTCCACAAGAAAGGCAGCAGAAAACCCTACTTTGAGAGCTCTTGAGCTCTATGCTCCAAAGGATGCTCTAGAATGCTTTTGCTTCACTTCAAAGCTTCCCCACCAACATCAAACCCTTCCTTTAACCTCTGATTGTGTTCCCTCAAAGTTGGAAAAAGTGATGGATTCAAATTATAATTAGTTAGATTTGTAGGTTATGATGAATAGAATAAGTTTAGTGAAGAGAGTTTGTGGTTTTAGTGACTTTGAGCTAGGGTTTTGCAAGCTTGAAGCTTGTTAATGGAGTTTGAGAGGAAGAACAATGGAGGAATGGTTCTTAGAGAGGTCTGGCCGAAATTGTGATGAAGGGAAATGATAAGATGTTGATATTTTGAGTTTAGGGCAAAATACATAGAATTTTCAAGTCCAAAAATGTTTTCTTTGAAGATAATCATTGTAATTTTGTGCAATTCCTATTGGTTAGTCATAAAGGTGTAATTGTGTGGCACATCTCAAGCCACACACTTGTCCTCCTTAGGTGGCAACTTGCTCTGCAAGTTTCATTCAAGTGTAAGAACTGTACACGAAATTTTAACGGGTAAACACCGTACCAAACGATATTACCCAAAATTAATTTTAAGTATAAAATTATCATTCCCAGATATTCCTAACCTCATTCCCATGTTTTCCAAATTTCAGAACTTCCTGGCCAAATCTAGGGTTTCAGCGTCCGGCGGTGGGGCCGCAAGGTTACTATTCATCAGCTAGAAATTTTTTTTTTTTATAGGTCCGTTGGGCCGCCCTCATTAGTGCCAACTTTAGATTTTTGAAATTACGACTAATAAAGCTCAAATTAATTTTTAAGTAATTTTTTTTTTTTTGGGTGTTACAATAAGCATTCTTTCTCCTTTTTCTTATTGAAAGCAAAGATCAAGCCTTGACCTCTAGAGGTCAAACACATGATGGTCTCACAACCATCAGCAAGAACATCATCAAGCTATGCTTTGATCACAACCAAACTAAAAGAAAAGAGTAGAAAAGAAAGGAAAACTTAATGATAAAATCCTTACCAAGTGTACTTCTTGGTTAAAATGAAAATGCTTGATCTTTTGTAAAGAAAGAGAAGAAAAATCCTTTCTTGGAGCAAGGGTATGTTTCGACCAAGTGGAGAAAAAATAGAGGAAGGATTTTTGTTGAGTTCTTGTGTATGGGATGAAAGCTTAAGTGTTTTAGGGAAGATCCATGGTGGTGGTGCATTTGTTTGAGGTTTGAAGCTTGGATAGAGAATAAAAATGGAGGTTCTTAAAGGTCAAGAAGAAGAAGAAGAAGAGAGATCAAGATGGAGAGAATGAGAGCATTTTCTTTACACAACTTAGTAAACAAGTTTGGCTAAAAAAGTGGGTGGTAAAGAATGAGAGAGTGTGAGTGTTTGAAAAATGAAAATATGAGAGTGTGAGAGAGACGAAGGCTGACCAACTGTTCATGGGTTAGGTGGGATTTCTTTTTGTTTCATGAGTGTTAGGGTTAATCCTAAAGGTAGGTTTAATTAGAGGAATGGTTAAGGATTGATAATTAAGGTTAAGGCTTTCAAGACAACATTAGGGGGTTGTCTTGCATAATTAATGAGGCTAAACCCAATTAATTCAAAATTCAAACCCCAACATGTCCCTAATCCTAAGGAAAAGAAAGAGAGAGAATGTACCTTTTGTACCTTCCTTTGGCTTTTTGGTCTCATAAAGTACTTTTTATCTCTTTCTTACTAATTTTGGATTAAGAGTAAGATTAAGTTTCTCTAACCATTCTTGGGCATTAATTAACTCAAAATAATTATTTGGACTCAAAATTAATTAATAAAAATAACTAATATTTAATTAGAGCCAAATATTGCCTATATGCCCTTGATTAGGCCTAATTAGCACTAACTACAAGCAAAATGATAATTTTACACAGAAACTCCCTAGGACTCATCCAAATATCATATATTTCCTCTAATTAACATATCCAACTTTTGAGTGATGATTGGGTTCAAGTCGTGGCTTAATCCTACGCTAAATGACCTCAGGGCATTTTGGTAATTTTACACAAAAAAAATCAGAAATTGAAATTTTAACATTTATTACCAATCCAAACACATCTAGTCCCCTTCAAACTTCAAACTAACCTTAAGGATAGCTGGACTAGGCATCCTCACTTCCAACAAAAATGACCTCAGAGGCATTTTGGTCATTTTGTATATGGAAAAATCGGTGATTGTGATTTTTGTACAAATGGCTATTTAAACCACATATAGTCTTATTCTAATATTAGATCACCCCATTGAGGATGGTCTGAACTGGACGTCCTAAAATCTCATGCAAAACGACCTAAGGGTATTTGGTCATTTTTGCAGGGAAATAAACGTACATTTTACATTTTTTAAGATGTACGCCAATTTCCGCTTTTAGAGTACAAATGACGGAAATGCCCCTGAGGTCATTTTTACCCGAAATTAAAGGAACAGTTGCCCCAACCTCAAATGGGTCAACTCGATGTTTGAAGGGGATTATGCGTTAAGAATGATATTCGAGGAGAGAACCTCATTTCTAAGCTTTCGGCTCAAAATGACCAAAATACCCTGTTGTGTCTACATGGGTAAAAGGTGCCGTTTGAGCCCGAACTTTTCCAGGAAGTTTAGAATGATGTTTATGAGCAATATTTGATGTTTAGCCTGCAGGAAGGTTCTGGCAATTAGTGCAAAATTACCATTTTGCCCCTAGAACGTGTACATGAGCCTAATGACCCGATTAAGCAAACCTAAGCAATATTACGCTCTAATTGAAGATTAATTTATTCGATAATTAATCTAGAGTCAAAATAATTTATTAAGGTTAATTAGAACCTAAGATTCCTTAGTTAAACTCTAATTGCATTCTTTAATTCAAGATTCCTAGTCATGGAATCTTGAATAGTGTTTTCTCTCTCCAATTCCTTAAATTAAGGAATTGTGCCATACCTCATTTGACCAAGAAAATGAATTTAGTTTGATAATCTAGTAAGACCACTCCCTAATCAAGTCTTGAACAACCTTAATTACCCAATTACCTTACCTAAACACTTTCTTACAACTCCTAACCAAAATCTTAATCAAAGAAACACCTAATCACATCACTAAACCACAATTACATGAGCAAATTAATTCCCCTTGGCTGTCCCAAATCTGGCCGAATTCTTGGCCAAAGAAAAGTGCCACATGTTGCTTGATTTATCACTCAAAGAGCCATGTCTTGCCCATACTTTTGCCCATACCTCACCATGCTTTGCCCATGCCTTTGCCCATACTTTGTAAGAGATATTTTCCTTCCTTTTCCTCACCCCAAGGAAGCCTCCATTGTTGCAAATTTTCTATAAATACCAAGCTTGGAGGAACTTGGCACCCAGATAGAATAGGAACGCAAACGCCGGTGAACGAGGAGATGAGACTGCGCTCTGGACGCGAAATGGCTAGGGTGATGGAACACATGTTCGACCGCATGAATCAACCAAGGGACGCGCTCAAGGTCCCCTGAAGCCGTGGAACAAGCCCGTTTTGGGAATTTCGCAAGGCCAATCCCCAACCTTCCGTGGAGCTTTGAACCCGATAAGGCGGACGAATGGATCAAGAACATGGAGAAGATCTATTCGGTTGTTGCTTGCTCGGAGAGAAAGTTACCTTTGCTGCCTACATGATGGAAGCCGATGCGGAGTTTTGGTGGACGGCACCCAGGCCTGCTAGAAGCTACGGCGCAGCCATCAATTGGGATTTGTTTAAGACATACTTCTATGAGAAGTATTTCCCGAAGTCCGTGAAGAACGCCAAGGACATTGAATTCATGCAGTTGGTCCAAGGTGGAATGTCTTCGCCAATATACGACAAAGTTTGAAGAGTTGATCAAGTTCTCGGGTTTTCCAAGGGAATCCCGATGAGATATGGAAGTGTGTTAAGTTTGAGGCCGGTTTGAGCCGAACTTAACTTTGTGGCACACATGGAGATTAGGGACTTCCCGACCCTAGTCAACAAGTGCCGATCATCGAAGAAGGGCACAAGAAGATGAGTGCCACAAGGATGGATCGTCCCGTAGTTGGGACCCCAAGTCCTAAAGTTCAAGCCATCAAATCAGACTCAAACGAGGAACCACTACCATCCCTACCAATCCAATCGTTCAAGCATCAACAACAACAACAACATCATCAACCACAACAACAAAGAGGACCCAACAATCAACCATCCCAACACCCAAGGCCACGTTCAACCCAACGCCGCGGAAACCGCAACCATCAACAAGGCGGAATGGGCGGTCCTCGCAATAACAACAACAACAATCAACAAGGAGGGCCCAATGGGAACAAGAACAAGGCACCCCAAGGAGCCCCTGCCTCTCCCGGACCGCACAAGCTGGAGTGCCCGCTGTGGAAAGAATCATGGCAACCGTCGCCTGCCGGGCAAGGAGTGTGTTTTCATGTGGCAAGCTCGGCCACTATGCGAAGGACTTGAACAGTAATGGAGGGTCGTCAAGTCAAAATCCCCGACCGCAACACCAAGGACGGGTCTTTACCCTTAACGCGGAAGACGCCACAAGATCCAACGACCTCATCGAAGGTAAGTGCGAACTAAATGGTAGAACCTTAACTGTGCTATATGACTCTGTGTTACTCATTCTTTTATCTCACATGCTAGTGTCGAGTCTCTAAATTTGCAAGTTTCTAAGCTTCCATTTGACCTTATTGTTTCTACTCCTACGAATCATCCGTACATACATGTAACTGTTGTTTAAATTGCCATCTTACTGTTGAAAATAGATCCTATGTCATAGATTTGATTTGTTTACCTTTAAAAGACATAGGAATAATCCTTGGCATGGATTGGCTTCACGCTAACCATGTGTTGTTGTCATACCAAATCTGTTATTTTCCGTCATCCCCCTAGCAAGACTAGTCAAACCTTGAAACTTTATGTGAATGCGTAGATGTCTTCTGGAGTGGGGAGAAAACTAAGGGATATGTCCTTCTAGCCGCTAGCGAGGTAGACTTTAGCAGAACATAGATGATATTCCTGGTAAGAGAGTACCCCGAGGTATTTCCGATAGATACCAGTTCCCTCCGAAAGAGAAGTGGAGTTCTCCATCGAGTTGGTTCAGGAACGGACCTATCTCCATAGCCCCGTATAGGATGTCACCCTTGGAGTTGAAAGAATTGAAAACCCAGTTGGAGGAGTTGTTAGAAAAGAATTTTATCAGACCTAGTGCTTCACCGGGGAGCCCCGGTTTTGTTTGTTAAGAAAAAGGATGGGAGCATGAGATTATGTATAGATTATAGGCAATTGAATCGTGTAACGGTGAAAATAAATACCCTTTGCCTAGGATTGATGATCTTATGGACCAGTTAAAGGAGAGGTGGTATTCTCCAAGATTGATTTAAGGTCCGATACCACCAAATTTGAGTAAGAGATGAGGATATACCTAAAACCGCTTTTAGGACACGGTACGGACACTTTGAGTTCGCCGTGATGTCCTTTGGATTGACAAATGCACCCGCCGTGTTCATGGACTATATGAATAGGATCTTTAGACCCTATTTAGATAAGTTCGTGGTTGTTTTCATAGATGATATACTCATCTATTCGAAGACTCACAAGGAGCATGAAAGTCACCTAAAGTTGGTTTTAGAGGTGTTAAAGGAGAAGAAGTTGTATGCTAAGCTCTCTAAGTGTGAATTCTGTTGGAGGAAGTGAAGTTTTTGGGACATGTAGTATCAAAAGGAGGTATAGCGTTGACCCTAGTAAGATAGAAGCCGTAATGAATTGGGATAGACCGACCACCGTATCGGAAATACGGAGCTTTTGGGTTTAGCAGGCTATTACCGTAGGTTTATTAAAGGTTTTTCCCAGATTGCCCTTCCCCTAACCAAGCTAACTAGGAAGAACACCCGTTTTCATGGAATCCCGATTGTGAAAAGAACTTCCTAGAGTTAAAGGAAAGGTTGACCTCGACCCCAGTTTTGGTTTTGCCCGACCCCAATGTACCCTTCGAGGTATATTGTGACGTTTTGGGAAAGGTTTAGGCTGTGTGTTGATGCAAAATAGGCAAGTGGTAGCCTATGCGTCTAGACAACTAAAGCCTCATGAGGTTAATTACCCACCCATGACCTAGAGTTAGCCGCCATAGTGTTTGCCTTGAAGATTTGGAGGCATCACTTGTATGGAGTAAGGTTTGAAGTTTTCTCCGATCATAAGAGTCTTAAGCATCTCTTTGATCAAAAGGAGCTAAACATGAGGCAAAGAAGGTGGATGGAGTTTCTAAAGGACTATGATTTCGGCTTAAGTTACCACCCCGGCAAGGCCAATGTGGTCACCGATGCCTTGAGTCGAAAATCATTACGCTTATCCCACATGATGGTCAAGGAAGTTGAGCTTATAGAGAAGTTTAGGGACATGAATTTGGGGATGTCAATAACAGAAAGAGTGTGAAGATGTGTCATCTTACAGGAACAAGTGGGTTTAAACAAAGGGTAATGATGGCACAAGTAGAAAATGAGGAGTTTAGGGAGACTCTAGAGGCGGTTAAGGCTGGAAAGCTTAAGGGTTTTGAGCAAGGAACAGATGGTTTGTGGAGGTTCGAAGGGCGGATATGTGTACCGCAAGATGGTGACCTCCGAGAAAGTATCTTGGAGGAGGCCCATAAAAGCCACTTCACCATCCATCCTGGTGCCACCAAGATGTATCAGGATTTAAAGAAGATGTTTTGGTGGCCCGGATTGAAAAAGGACGTAGTAGCCTGGGTTAGTAAGTGCTTAGTCTGTCAAAAGGTGAAGATTGAGCACCAAAAGCCTTCAGGAATGTTGCAACCTTTGCCTATCCCCGAATGGAAGTGGGATATATCTATGGATTTTGTGACCAGCCTACCCGAACCCGGCCATGACGCTATTTGGGTAATAGTGGACAGGTTAACCAAGTCGGCCCATTTCCTACCCATCAAGTTAACCTTTTCCCTAGATAAGTTGGCCCAGTTGTACATCCAAGAGATAGTAAGGCTACACGGAGTTCCATCGACGATAATCTCTGAGAGACGCGGTTTACGTCGCGTTTTTGGGAAGCCTTTCAAAAGGCGTTTGGTTCTAAGCTGTGCTTAAGCACGGCTTACCACCCTCAAACAGATGGACAATCAGAAAGGACTATCCAAACCTTGGAGGATATGCTAAGGGCATGTGTTTTGGATAGAAAGGGAGTTGGGATAAGTACCCTAACTTATCGAGTTCGCGTATAACAACAGTTATCATGCGAGTATCGTATGGCACCTTACGAGGCCTTGTATGGAAGGAAGTGCCAGTCGCCTTTGTGTTGGCATGATCTCGGAGAACAAAGCGTTTTGGGGATGTAGTGAGGGAAACCAGAGCAAATAAGAATGATCAAGGATAGAATCTTGACTCAAAGCCGACAAAAGAGCTATGCGGACAAGCGGCGAAAGCCGTTAGAGTTCCAAGAAGGTGAGCATGTTTTCTTGAGGATAACCCCCACTACAGGAATAGGTAGAGCCATGAAAGTCAAGAAATTGAGTCCCGATTTCTTGGACCTTTGAAATCCTTCAGAAGTCGGGAGTTGCCTACAAAATAGCCCTACCCAAATCTGCAAATCTCCATGACGTCTTTCACGTCTCACGTTAAGAAAGTATCAATCCGACCCTAGCCATGTGTTAGAACCAGAGCATGTACAGTTAAGGGAGGACCTAACTTTCAATTTGCCACCAACGAGGATCGTGGACCGTGGTGTCAAGCAGTTGAGGAACAAGTTCGTTCCTTTGGTGAAAGTCGCGTGGGGACGAGACAAGACAGAGGAGTACACATGGGAGTTGGAATCGAGATGCGGACGAGTATCTCGAGCTTTTCTAAGGTAACGAATTTCGAGGACGAAATTCTTTTTAAGGAGGGGAGTAATGTAACGCCCGAATTTCTCCTGTTAGAGTACAAATGACCGAAATGCCCCTGAGGTCATTTTTCCGAAATTAAAGGACAGTTGCCCGGCAACCCTCGAATGGGTCAACTCGATGTTTGAAGGGGATTATGCTGTTATGAATGATATCGAGGAGAGAACCTCGTTTTCTAAACTTTTGGCTCAAAATGACCAAAATACCCTTGCTGTGTCTACATGGGTAAAAGGTGCCGTTTGAGCCCAGAACTTTTCCAGGAAGTTTAGAATGATGTTTATGAGCAATATTTGATGTTTAGTAGGGCCGAAGGTCCGGGCATTTTAGTGCAAAATTACCATTTTGCCCCTAGAACAGTGTACAGTGAGCCTAATGACGCAATTAAGCAAACCTAAGCAATATTAGGCTCTAATCGAAGATTAATTTATTTCGATAATTAATCTAGAGTCAAAATAATTTATTAAGGTTAATTAGAACCTAAGATTGCTTAGTTAAACTCTAATTGCATTCTTTAATTCAAGATTCCTAGTCATGGAATCTTGAATAGTGTTTTCTCTCCAATTCCTTAAATTAAGGAATTGTGCCATACCTCATTTGACCAAAAAATGAATTTAGTTTGTTAATCTAGTAAGACCACTCCTAATCAAGTCTTGAACAACCTTAATTACCCAATTACCTCACCTAAACACTTTCTTACAACTCCTAACCAAAACCTTAATCAAAGAAACACCTAAACACATCACTAAACCACAATTACATGAACAAATTAATTCCCCTTGGCTGTCCCAAATCTGGCCGAATGGCCAAAGAAAAGTGCCACATGTTGCTTGATTTATCACTCAAAGAGCCATGCCTTGCCCATACTTTTGCCCATACCTCACCATGCTTTGCCCATGCCTTTGCCCATACTTTGTAAGAGATATTTTCCTTCCTTTTCCCTCACCCCAAGGAAGCCTCCATTGTTGCAAATTTTCTATAAATACCAAGCTTGGAGGAACTTGGTTACACTTTAGAAGCTTTGCTAAGTTGAGTTCTCTTGCTTTTTCTTGCAATTTCTCTCAAGTTCTCTTCATCTTCTTCATCATTCTTCTTCCTCTCAAAGAACCTTGCCACCACCATAAACCACCACAAACAACCATAAACCACCACTACCTCACCTTAAACCATCCCTCAAACACTTAAACTTTCCATTCCCAAGCTTAGAAACTCAAGGAAAAATCATCTTCCTTGAGCTTCCTCTTTGGCCGAATCCATCATCACTTCCAAGAGGAGATTTTGTCTTCTCAAACTCTTCAAGAATCAAGCTTTCTTTCTTCCATTTCAAAGACTTCCTTAGGTAGGGGTTGTTTTAAAAGTTTTCACTTGTTTTCCTTAAAGAAAGTTCTAGTTTTCTCTTGGTTCAAACTCCTTTCTTCCTTTCTTTTCATTTTCGGCCAAGAGGCCATTTTATGAAAATAACATAAGCTTGATGATGAGGTTTCAAGATAAAGACTTGATGATGTCTTGTGAGAAACCTCTAAAGCTTGAAACAACTTGGTCTTGGACCATACATGCTTGTGTTTTCCTTCTCTTCCTTGCTTATGCTTTCGAATTTCCTTTCCTTTCTTCCTCAAAGGTTTCATTTTCTCTTCCTTTTCTTGGATGTTTTGGTTTCTTTAAGCTTTGTTTGAACAAAGTTTGCTAAAATGTAAAGTAGATCACAAAAGTTTTGATAAAGAAAATTAATCCCATGTTTTCAAAGAGCTCTAAGCTTACCCTTGCCAACCTTAAAGTTGGTCGGCCGTTCTAAGAGTTTTACTCTAGATTGAAGCCCATGAGCAATAAAATAAAGAATATGACTTAGTTCTTATGTGTTTTGTTTAGACAAAGTGTTGAGCTTTGTATTTATTTTCTTAAGCTTGATGATGAAGTTCAAACCTTAAGACTTCTTTGAAGTCTAGGTGCTAAGAACTCTAAAGCTTGCCTTATGATACATAATGGGTTGAGGTTTTTATTCCTTTAAAGTCTTGCAAAGAGCTCTAGCTAAGATCTAAAATAAGATGCATTCATGTTTACTTTATGCCTTGCATAGCATGTTTATTTTGATGTCATCACTAAGTTCTCAAGACTAATTAATTGGACTTGCATTATCATGTTTAAATTTCAAGCTTGCATTTCATGTTTATATTTCAAGTCATCACTTAACCTTAAAGATAATAAAGAGGTTGCATCTCATATTTATTTTATGCTCTCACTTTACTTTCTAATGAAGAATAAAATGAGTGCATATCATGTTTAAGTTTATGTCATCACCTAAGCCTCCTAGAGCTCAAAGACTTGCCCAAGTATCCTATGTAAGGTTTTCAAGAAAATATTGGCATTCTTAAAGAAGCCATTTCGGCCTTGTGGTGATGATGATGGACTTAATATGAGTTCCTCTAATCACAAGTGTCCATAGTTTGTGTTTTGTAATTTTTCCAAGCTTAGGAGCACCTAAGTAACATTATGCATAAACTTATATACTTTAAAACTATTTTGTAAGCAAGTTAATTTAGCTACTGACCTCATGTGTAAGTGCATGATTTTAATGAAAGGATTTGAGTTCTAAAAGAGTTTTGAATCCCTAGAATTATTCCAAGAGAAAACTAGTAACTTGTATGCATTTTAATTTACAAGATTATGTGATTTTATGGGCTTATGATTTCGGTTCTGCCCTTCATGATTGGCTGCTGTACAAATGTTGTTCTAAGGTGTTAAAATGTGTAAAATTATGTTTGAGTGAAGGGAGGATCGATTTAGAGAAGTTAGAAAAGAATAAGTAACTTAAAAGGATCAAGAATGAGAATTCTAGAACACCTTAATGCACAAAAATGCAAATTTGTTCCAGCATAATTAATTCAAGTGTAAATGGTTCATAATCAGTAGGATATGCATAAAAACCTTTCATAAATGATTAGGTATTAATTACTAAGCTTAAGGTGATGATAAGGACTTAAAATAGGAATTCTAGCACACTTAGACATGGCAAAATGTGATTCTGCCCAGCAAAGCTAAATTGAGGAAAAGTGAGTTATAACTTAGTAAACATGCCTAGGAATCCCTCATAATTGGTTTAGGGATTGATTATGAAGCCTTAGGCGAAGACGGATCTTAAAAAGGGTCACGAACGGAGATTCTAAGCCCCGTAAGTATATGATATTTTTCCTACCCAAACTACATAATGCTGTTTGGAATTTTAAGTGTGCCTAAAACTTAGTGAGAATTTTAAGTAATGATCCCTTAGGTGTTATAAAAATCCTTAGTGAGGATTAGAATGACCGAAATACAAGTTTAAAGCCCGTAAGGGTCAAAGCATAAGATACTATGAGATAGGTGGACGAGAGAGTATGATTATGATGATGAACCTCGTGCACACTTATGATGATGTGATTATGTTAAGTTCCTTGAGCATGAAACTTTATGTGCATAATTTGATTTGGTGATATGATGAAATGTTGTGTTTGAGATGCATAAGGTTTCAAAGATATGAATGAAATTGAGAAATATGCTCATGTGAACTAGAAAGTTATTGCAATGAGAAAGTTCCATGAAAATGATGCATGTGACTGAAATTATGTGGCATGACTCAAATTTGAGGAAATTCGGAGAGTAGCTATTATGCCGCCGAATTTCCGTCAAATTTGAGGGACAAAAGAAAGTTTTTGAGAAATATGAAGTTTAAAGTTATATGCCGAGACGCATTTCTCCTCTGAAGGAGAAAGTAAACCTGGGGGTATGGACGTCGAGCCATACCGAAGCGACAAAGTCGTTGGTCTTAACCAGTCGATGCGTTTCGAAGAATGAAAGTATATGATGTTTAAGGTGACACACCGAGACGTACTTCTCCTTAGTGAGGAGAAGGTAAACCGTGAGGGCATAGACATTAGCCTGCCAAAGCGGACAAAGTCGCTGGTCTTAACCAGTCGATGCGTTTCGAAGAAGGAAAAAGTCCCATGATGGGTGATCCTTAGGCCCCTACCCGTACTCTGGAGTCGGGATTATGATGATTATGTTTATGATTCGCTTATCAAGAGGATAAGTAAGAACTAGTGACGACTAGTTAAGGTATGAGCTCATAGCCTAGTTTAAGGGGTGCGGTTACTATATTATTGGTGTCACAAGTATGAGAAAAGGAAAGATGTTCAAAGAAAAGTTTCATGCCACTCAAATGTTGTTTGAATTATTGTTTGATTTACCTAAAGTGCTGCCATGCATCCATGAAATATTATGTTGCATACATGCATTAAGAATCATTATAAAAGACATGGACCTTGGATAAATACCTTTGTGAAAACCTCATAATGAACTTATGCATGCTTAACCTTTTCATAATAAACCCAAGGTTCCTGGGACGTAAACGATGACACTAGGATAGAGGATTTCCCCTGAGATTCTTTAGCAAGAATTCTCACCCCTCTCTCTCTTTCTTTCCGTTACGTCTTCAGATATCGATGGCGTCGTTCGTGATTTTCATTGACCCGCCTACATGGGAGGTGCACTATGAACCCGAGCATCAGTCCTACCACTTCAAGGGTCATTGCGAGGTGCGCGTTTTTGCATACGTGGGATGCCCTTTTGCTTTTCCCGTTTCCAGCTATCGTTTCGATCCGACTTCACCCTTTGGCGACGACCTGATCTTTGAGAGGACGCGACCCCAAGACGAGCGGCCGGTCGCCCATCCTTCTTCGTTGGAGGGCTCTTCCCTTCGTTTCCTATGGGTCTCGAGGAGGTAGCGAGGACACGTCACCAGGCGAGGCATGCAAGGCGCGCACGACAGCAGGAGAGGCGACGCGACGCGGAGCCACTTGTCCTCGATTGCTATGCCTAGATCCCCTTTCGTTGGGCTACATCCGAGGAGCTTCGTCAGTTCATGGGCTATATCCCCAACCGAAGACGAGGATCGCCAGGAGGCTTGAGAGAGAAGGTAGCGATAGTTAGGTGTTTATCCTTTTGGGGTTGTCTCATGTATTTGTTATCATGTTTCTTATTTTATTTTATTGTACTAAGCTCTCCCACTAGTATGGGTAAGACTTTATGTTTCTGTTATATTTCTATTGTGATGTACTAAACTATATTATCTAATGTGATGAGGAATGATGTATATGATGGATTGTTCTTTAATGCTTATGTTCTGCATGTTTTATTTATTCTTCCGCTTCACGTTGTTTATGTTACGCGCAAAGGCTCGCACTTTGTTTTATATAAATCATTTCAAAAAAAAAAATTTACCCGTATTTTCCGTTAAGTATTTTATAAATGAATTTAAGAGAAGTAATAACTAATAATTAGTCTTGATACGTCCTAGGCGTATTGGGGTTAAATATTAGGGTGTTACAAAGAACAAATGACCAAAATGCCCTGAGGTCATTTTTACCCGAAATTTGAGGGTAACGACCAGTCCTCTAAATGGGTCAACTAAATGTTGATGGGGATAACAACTGAAATGTTTGATATCCGAGGTGATAATCTCGTTCCAACTTTCGGCTCAAAATGACCAAAATACTCCTGCAGCGTTTTCAGGTAAATGTGCCATTTGAGCTTGAACTTTTCAGAAAGTTCAAGATGATGTTTTTGAGTGGGTTTTGATGGTTAGTCGGGCCGAGGTCCGAGAGTTATAGTGCAAAATTACCATTTTGCCCTTAAAATAATGTATAGTGAGCCTAATGACGTAATTAACCAAACCTAAGCGATATTAGGCTCTAATTGATGATTATTTTATTCGATAATTAATCTAGAGTCAAAATGACTTATAAAGTTAATTAGAACCTAAGATTACTTAGTTAAACTCTAATTTCATTCTTTGATTCAAGATTCCTAGTCATTAAATTTTGAATAGTAATTTCTCTCCAATTCCTTAAATGAAGAAACCTTGTCTATGATTTAATTTGACTAGAAAATAGTTTTTAATTTGTTAATCTAGCAAGGCTATAACACCCTAATATTTAACCCAACCTAGGACATATTAAGATTAATTATTAGTTATTACTTCCCTTTAAAACTCGTTTGTAAAATTACTTAGCGGAAAATACGGGTAAATTTTTTTTTTTTTTTAAATTAACATACATAAAACCAAATGCAAGCCATCGCGTACAACATAAGCGAAATGTAAAGCGAAAGAGCAATCAAATCATGCAATATAAAGCAAGTAAGAACACTCCAACCATCATAACATTAGATATCATAATTTAATACATCAACTAAAAAATATAATAAGCATAAAGTCTTACCCATATAAGGGGAGAGCTTATGGTACAGGAAATATAAAGTATAGGAAAACATAAACAGGAAACATAAATAGTAGATACATGAGAAGCCCCCAAAAGATCAATCCCAGACTATGACTACCCCCTCCTTCGAACTACGATGACGCTTCTCCTCGCCCCTCGATGGTACATACCCAAGGAACTGTGCAAGCTCCTCAGGTGTGTGTAGACGAAAGGTGGACGACTTGACCTCCTCGATGCGGGTGAATCTCTGGGCGTCGAGCTAGCCACCGCTGCGTCACTATATCCTCACTGCCCCCAATGTCCATGGGGGCTGGAGGAGTAGACCCTCCGAAAAGGGATAGGTAAGGGGGATCCTCTAACGGATCGGTCTCAGAATGCCTGGACGAGGAACATACTCAGGGTAACCACGCACCACTGAAGACGAAGGACGAGAGCGTTCTGCTCGTCACGGGGTCATGTCCTCTCAAAAATCATATCGTCGCTATGGAGAGGTCGGGTGAAATGGAAACTAGAGACCGGAATGCAAATGGACGACCTATGTATGCAAAAATTCGTACAGCACAACGACCCTCGAAATGATAAGACTGATGACTGGATCGTAGTGCAACTCCCACACGGGTGCGTCAACAAAAATCACGAACGACGCCATCGGAATCTGAAGACGTAACGGGAAAAAGAAAAGAGAGGGGTGAGAATCTTACTAAAGAATCTCAGGAGGGAAACCTCCTATCCTAGTGTCATCGCTTACGTCCCAGGAACCTTGGGTTTATTATAAAAAGGTTAAACATGCAAAGGTTCATTATGAGGTTTTTCTTTAAAAATAATTAACCAAGCTCTGTGTCTTTTATGATGAATCTTAGTGCATGTATGCAGCATAATAGAACATGAATGCATGGCAATACTTAGCAACAATAAAACATATCATCAACAATTAAATCACATATATGTGGCATGTAACTTCTCATGATCAACCTTTCGCTTTCATAAGCAAGATACCTCTCATCTTTTCGTATTTCTCAAACTTGTGACATCATGATCTTTAAAACAATAGTAACTAACCCCGATACTAGGCTATGAGCTCATACCTTAACTAGTCGTCACTAGTTCTTACTTATCTTCTTGATAAGCGAATCATAATCATAAAAATAGCAACCCCAACTCCCAGAGTATGGGCAGGGGACCTAAGGAATCACCCATCATGGGACTTTCTTCCTTCTCGAAACGCATCAGCTGGTTAAGACCAGTGACTTTGTCTGCTTTTGCAGGGCTGATGTTGATGCCCTCAGCTTTACCTTATCCACACCGCAGGAGAAGTATGTCTCAGTCTCGAAATGTATCATCTAGTTAAGACCGTGACATTGTCCGCTTCGGTATGACCCCCACAACCATACCCTCCACGGGTTTCCTTTCTCCTCACCGGAGCAGGAGAAATGCATCTCGGCATGTCACATATAAAATCTTTCTTTTCAAAACTTTCTCAAGTCCCTCAAATTTATGGAAATTCAGCAGCATAACAACTATACTTTGAATTTCCTCAAATTTGAGTCATGCCACATAACTCAATCACACATATCATTCTCATGGAACTTTCTCAATTAAATGAATCTTTCATAGGAACATGCTCTCCTAACTCATTCATATTCCGCATTCTCATGCATCTCAAACATAGCATACCTCATCATCACAACAACATGCCAGAAATATACATATAGTCTCATGCTCATTAACATATTCACATCATTATGAGTATACCCACTTGGTCTCATGCTCACATCACATCTCCTATCTCATGGTGTCTTATGCTTTAGCCCTTACGGGTCTTAAACTTGTGTTTCAATTATCCTAACCTTCATTATGGATTTTTATAACACCTAAGGGACCATTACCTATGATTTCTTCTAATGTTTATGATTTATAACATAACCAAACAGCACTAGTTATTTTGGGCAGAATTTTGTCTTATGATTACGAGGTCCTAGAATCTCCGTCTTTGACATTTTCTAAGTTCCGTCTTCGCCTAAGGCTCTATAATTAACTCCTAAACCAATTATGAGGGATTCCTACACATAGCCACTAATTATAAACCATTTTTCTTAAGTTCAATTATGCTAGAACAGAATTTATATTTTGTGCATCTAAGTGTTATAGAATTTACATTTTAGGTCCTTTTTAGTTACTTGTTCTTTCTAAACTTCCCTAAATCGTTCCTTGCTTCACTCAAACATAATTTTACACATTTTAACACCATGAAACAGAATTTATACAGAGGCCAATTGCACAATGCAGAACCAAAAACATAAGCATCAAACAATCACATAATCTCATGATTTAAAAGCATATAAGTTGCTAGTTTCTCTTGGAATCATTTTAGGAACTCAAAACTCTTTTAGAAACCAATTAATCTCATTGAAATCACATAAATATGTGCTCGGTTAGTAGCTAAATTATTTAACTCAAGGAATAGATTTAAAACATAAAGCTTTGTTCATAAAGTTCCTTGAGTACACCTAAGCTTAGAAAAATTCCAAGACTTAGACTATGGGCACTTATGATTAGATGAACTCATCCAAATCCATGATCATCATCACAAGGCCGAAATGACATCCTTGGAATACCTCCATTTTCTAAAACTTTATGTAAGATACTTGGGCAAGTCTTTGAGCTCTAGGAGGTTTAAGTGATGGCATAAACTTAAACATGATATGCACTTATTTTATTCTTCATTAGAAAGTAAAGTGAGAGCATAAAATCAATATAAGATGCAACCTTATTATTATCTTTAAAGATTAAGTGAGAACTTGAAATATACACATGGAATGCAAGCTTGGAATTTAAACATGATAATGCAAATCCATGTAGTTATTCTTGAGAGCTTAGTGATGACATCAAAAGAAACATGCTATGCAAGGCATAAATATAAACATGTGTGCAACTCATTTTATCTTAAATAGAGCTCTTACAAGACTTTAAAGGAACATCACAACCTTAACCCAAATATGTACCTTAACAAACATAAAGTGAGCTTTAGAATTCTTAGCCCCAAGACTTCAAAAAAGTCTTTGGTTTTGAACTTCATCATCAAGCTCAAGAAAATAGACACAAAGCCCAACACTTTGTCTAAACAAAATACAAGAACTAAGTCATATTCTTTATTTTATTGCTCATGGGCTTCAATCTAGAATAAAACTCTCAGAATGGCCGACCAACTTTAAGGTTGGCAAGGGTAAGCTTAGAGCTTTTGAAAACATAGGATTAATTTTCTTTAACAAAACTTTTGTGATCTACTTAACATTTTAGCAAACTTTGTTCAAACAAAGGAAAAAGGAAACCGAAACCATTCAAGGGAAAGGAAAGAAACGAAACCTTAGAGGAAGAAAGAAGGAAAACCAAAGGAATGGACTTGTTCCTCAACTGCTTAACACCACGATCCATGATCCTCGATGGTGGAGATGAAGTTAGGTCCTCCCTTAAGGACATGCTTTGGCTCTAACACATGGCTAGGATCGGATTAGTATTTTCTTAGCTGGAGACGTGAAAGACGTCATGAAGATTTGACAAGTTAGGAGGTAGGGCTATTTTGTAGGCTACTGTCTGATTCTCTGAAGAATTTCAAAAGGACCGAGAAATTGGGACTCAACTTCTTGACTCTCATGGCTCTACTTATGCCTGGAGTGGGGAATTCTCAAGCAAACATGCTCGCCTTCTTGGAACTTTAACGGCTTTCGCCGCTGTCTGCATAGCTCTTTTGTCGGCTTTAAGCGTCAAGATTCTATCCTTGATCTTTCTTATTTGTTCCGTGGTTTCCCTCACTACTTCCGGTCCCAAAATGCTTTGTTCTAGGGATCATGCCAACACAAAAGCGACTGGCACTTCCTTCCATGCAAAGCTTCATACAGTGCCATATTGCTCGCATGATAAGTTGTTATAAGCGAACTCGATGAGTGGCAGGACTTATCCCAACTCCCTTTTTATCCAAAACACATGCCCTTAGCATATCGTCCAAGGTTTGGATAGTCCTTCTGTTGTCCATCTATTTGAGGGTGGTAAGCCATGCTTAAACACAGCTTGAACCAAACGCCTTTTGAAAGGCTCCCAAAACACGACGTAAACCGCATCTCATCGAGATTCGATGGAACTTCGTGTAACCTCACTATTTCTTGAATATACAACTGGGCTAGCTTATCTAGGGAAAAATTTATCTTGATAGGTAGGAATCGATTTGTTAACCTTCCACTATTACCCAAATAGCGTCATGGCCAGCTTGGGTCCTAGGTAGGCCGTCACAAAATCCATAGAAATATTATCCCACTTCCATTCGGGGATAGGCAAGGGTTGCAACATTTCTGAAGGATTTTGGTGCTCAATCTTCACCTTTTGACAGACCAAGCACTTACTAACCTAGGCAATTACATCCCTTTCTTGGCCACAGAACATCTTCTTTTAATCCTGATACATCTTGGTGGCACCAGGATGGATGGTGAAGTGGCTCTTATGGGCTTCTTCCAAGATACTCTCTGAGGTCACCATCTTGCGTATACAAATCCACCCTTCAAATGTCTACAACCCATCGGTCCCTTGCTCAAAACCTTCAAGTTTACCAGCCTAACCCTCGAGGTTCTTTCTAAACTCCTCATTTTCCACTTGTGCCATCATAACCCTCGTTTAAACCCACTTGTTACTGTAAGATGACACATCTTCACACTCTTTCCGTCATTGAACTTCTCTTAGCTCAACTTCCTTGACTTAACACCCTAAAAAAAAATATATATATATATATATATATATATATTTAAAAATTAATTTGAGCTTTGTTAGTCATAATTTTAAAAATATAACAATTTAACAATGATGAGGGTGGCCCAACGACGTTTTATTAAAAAAAAAAATTTGGGCCGAGTGAATAGTAACCTTGCCGGCCCCACTGCCCGTCCAGCAGGTGAAACCTAATTCGGGCCAAGGTGCCCGAAATTAGGAAAACATGGGAATAAGGTTAGAAATAAGTGGAAATGATAATTTTATACTTAAAATTAATTTTCGGGCAATATCGGTTCAATCGGGTACGGTGTTTACCCGTTCGTAATTTCGTGTGAGTTTCTTACACCAAATGAAACTTGTAGTGCAAGTTTGCCACCTAAGGAGGACAAGTGTATGGCTTGAGATGTGCCACACCATTACACCTTTATGACTAACCAATAGAAATTGCACAAAATTACAATAATTATCTTTAAGAAAACTTTTTCATAATAGGAATTATGTGTACCTTATCTTAACATAAAGAAAATCAAAATTCTTGCCATTTCTCTTCCTAAAAGTTTGGCCAACATATCCCATTCAGCCATCTTTACTTTCTTCTTCCTCAAAAATCAAATCCCTAGCTTGAAGGATTTTAAGTTTCATCCAAAAAACTCCATAACCAAAAGCTTAATCTACATACTCCCTTTGTGACTTCAAATCAATTCCTTATTACAAAACCCTTACCTCATCATAGCATCAAGTTAGCTGTTATTTACAGTGTTGTAAGAGAATTAGAGAGAGGGTTAGATCAAGAAATTGGTGGAGAATCCTTGAGCAAAGTGAAGAACAAGAGTTTAAGCTTCAAAGAACCAAGTAGGGCTTTTCTTTGCCTTTTCTTTTCAAATTTATTCTAATAATTTCTGATTGAGACAGGTCTGAAATTTTTAATTGTATTGATGGATAATATGTTGATATTGATGTGTTAATTTTGGTGGAGTAGTTTGATGTTGGGAAAAATTAGTTTGGTCAAAGAGATGTTGAGTGATGCTTGCTGGATTTTCAAGTTTCATAGGGAGTGTAAAATAACGATTTTTCTAGGCATGTTGTAGACATTTTCGTGAGTTTAAAAAATATATGTTCAAACTAACATCTTGAGCTAGTCCCACAAATTTTCTTGAGCTCTAAATTTGACTCTAAATGCCTTAAAAAAATTGAAAACCGAAATGGTTTCCATGTCCTGACTATTAGAACTAGAGCTGTGAATTTTGTGCAAATGATTGATTTTTATTTTGAAATTTTTACAGAGGGTTGATAACATGTTGATGTTCAACTGTGATTTTTCTTTTGAGTTAATTCAATCATTTGCTAGGGCTAAAAATTATGCATTTCGGGTTTGAACTAAGGTTAAGGGCTTCCTTATTTAATTTGTGTAATTTTTTTAACATAGTTAGAGAAATCTTTTTATCTAAATTTTTAGGGAATCTTGTGGACACATTGAAGTGTCTTGAGTAATTTTTTTACAGCCTCTGACTTGAATTTTTGATGTGCAAATAAATTGTTCTATGAATAAGTAAAATCTACCATTATGCTGAAAATGAATTGATGTTGTGAATTGATGAAATAATGGCAACCTTACTAGTATGATATGAGCACAAGGATATGAATATAAATAATTAAGCATGTGAACTTATTGATGAGGTTAGGCATGCATAGATATGATTGCTTATTACAATTGCTCATATGCGAAAGAAAGCATAAGATTATGTTTCTTGGGCGGAGAAAGTAAATCGTTGTTGAAAAGTAAACCTGACTAGTTGGGGAAAGTAAACCTGACTACCAAGAAAAGCATAAGGTTTATAATTCTTGGGCTGAGAAAGTAAATCCAGTTGTCAGGGAAAGTAAACTTGACTAGTCGGGAAAGTAAATGACTACCCTTGAATTAAGTCGAGGAAAGTAAACCTGACTAGGAATAGGTCTGTGGAGAATTGGAGAAAGTAAATCCAATGATCAGGCATAGGAATAGCAGTCTTAAAATGCGATCTATTACCCTAAAGTAGTATGTTATCTTAAGGGCTAAGTGAAGGATTTTAGTAGCAATATTAAGGCCAATATGTTAAGTTGTGATTTAGCAGTATAGGGTTTATATGATGTCGAGTAGTATGATATGTGATTGAATAATAAAAGCTACCCACTTCAGAAGGATGATTTTAGAACTTTAAAATGAATACTTAATATATACTATGATCACATTTTCCTGATAAACCGAAATGGCTTGGACGATGACGATGACATTATGATTATGTATTTAGGGATACCTACTGAGAATTGTATAATTCTCACCCCGCTTGTTTGTGTTCCCGTGTCACCTCCAGGTTGATCTAGAGAACAATGGTGCTGCTACGTGAAGAGCGGATGAAGTAGTTTAGTAGTTAATATATATATATTTACTTTACTGGACTTAGTCATATGTTATGTTTGTAAGTGTAATAGAGGACAGATATGTATTAAAGCTCATAGAAGAGCTTCCCTTTTGTATTTTGTACTTTGTATTAAATAAATGTTTTGGTTTCTTTGTTATGTATTTTACTAGAATTACGACTTAGTTATTACACGAATTAGTCGAACTTGTTAAAGATATCTAAGAAAGGTCCACTAATTTATAAGTAACAGCTCCGAGCCTAATGTCATGGCTTAAGACGGATGTTGTACTTGGGAGGATGTTACATTGACTATCATGTGAGACAGGCGTAACGATTTTCGACTCAGGCATCGGCGACCACATTGGCCTTGCCGGGGTGGTAACTTAAGCCAAAATCATAGTCCTTTAGAAACTCCATCCATCTCCTTTGCCTTATGTTTAACTCCTTTTGATCAAAGAGATGCTTAAGACTCTTATGATCGGAGAAAACTTCAAACTTTACTCCATATAAGTGATGCCTCCAAATCATCAAGGCAAACACTATGGCGGCCAATTCTAGGTCATGGGTAGGGTAGTTCATCTCGTGAGACTTGAGTTGTCTAGATGCATAGGCTACCACTTGCCTATTTTGCATCAACACACAGCCTAAACCCTTACCCAAAGCATCACAATATACCTCGAAGGGTACATTGGGGTTGGGTAAAACCAAAACTGGTCGAGGTTAACCTCTCTTTTAACTCTTGGAAGCTCTTCTCACAATCGAGATTCCATGAAATGTGTTCTTCCTAGTGAGATTGGTTAGGGGAAGGGCAATTGGAAAATCCTTTGATAAATCTACGGTAATAGCCTGCTAAACCCAAAAGCTTCGTATTTCCATTACGGTGGTTGGTTTATCCCAATTCATCACGCTTCTATCTTACTAGGGTCAACGCTATACCTCCTTTTGATACTACGTGTCCCAAAAACTTTACTTCCTCCAACCAAAATTCACAGTTAGAAAGTTTCGCATATAGTTTTTTCTCCTTCAACACCTCTAAAACCATCCTTAGATGACTTTCATGCTCCTCGTGAGTCCTCGAATAGATGAGTATATCATCTATGAAAATGACCATGAACTTATCTAAATAGGGTCTAAAGATCCTATTCATATAATCCATGAACACTGAGGAGCATTTGTCAATCCAAAAGACATCACGATGAACTCAAAGTGTCTTGACGTGTTCTAAAGGCGGTTTTAGGTATATCCTCATCTCTCACCCTAATTTGGTGGTATCCGACCTTAAATCAATCTTAGAGAATACCACCTCTCCTTTTAATTGGTCCATGAGATCATCAATCCTAGGCAAAGGGTATTTGTTTTTCACCGTCACTTTATTCAATTGCCTATAATCTATACACAACCTCATGCTCTCATCTTTCTTCTTAACAAACAATACTGGGGCTCCCCATGGCGAAGCACTAGGTCTTATTAAATTTTTCTCTAACAGCTCTTCCAATTGGGTCTTTAACTCTTTCAACTCCATGGGTGACATTCTATAAAGGGCTATTGAGATAGGTCCTCTCAGGAACCAACTCAATGGAGAACTCCACCTTTTCTCTGGAGGGAACTGGTATATCCTTGGAAATACCTCGGGATCTCTTTCACTCCAGAATATCATCTATGTTCTCTTCAAAGTCTACCTCACTAGCAGGCTAGAAGGACATATCCCTTAGTTTTCTCCCCACTACAAAAGACATCTATAGAATTTACATAAAGTTTCAAGGTTTGACTAATTTTGTTAGGGGGATGACGAAAATACAGAATTTGGTGTAACAATCTAACAATCTAACAATACATGGTTAGCGTAAAGCCAATCCATGCGAGAATTACTCCTATGTCTTTCAAGGGTAAACAAATCAAATCCATGATAAAGGACCTATTTCAGTAAGATGACAATTTAAGAAACAATTGGTATGTACAGGACGGTTTGTGGGTAGAGACAATGAGATCAAAAGGAAGCTTAGAAACTTTCAAATTCAAGGACTCAACACTAGCATGTGAAATAAAAGAATGAGTAGCACTAGAGTCATATAATACAGTTAAGGTTCTACCATTTACTTTGCACTTACCTTCAATGAGGTTGTTGGATCTCGCTTGCGTCTTCCGCATTGAGGGTGAAGACCCTCCTTTGATGTTGGGCCTGGGTTCTGGCTTGACGACCCTCCACTTCTATAATCCTTAACATAGTGGCCGGGCTTGCCACATCAGAAGCATACTCCTTGTCCCGCGTTGCAAGGAAGGTTGCCATGACTTCTGCATTGGGGACATACCGCGGCCGGCATGGGTCCAGGGAAGTAGGCTCCTTGGGGTGCCTTGTTCTTGTTCCCATTGGGCCCTCCTTGTTGGTTTTTGATGCGAGGACCGTCGGCTCCTCCTTGATTATTACGGTTCCCTCAGCCCGTTGTGGTTGAACGGCGACCTTGGGTGTTACCGAAACAATTGGTTGTTGGGTCCTCTTTGGTGTTGTTGTTGTTGATGTTGATGTTGTTGCTTGAACTGATGGATTGATAGGGATGGTAGTGGTTCCTTGAATTATGGTGTTGCAGTTTGAACCTCTGGGCTTGGGTCCCAAACCACAAGGATGATCCATCCTCACGGCACTCAGCTTCTTGTGCCCTTCCTCGATTATTCAGCACTTGTTGACTAGGTGGGGAAATCCCTAATCTCCATGTGCGCTACTCCCATGTTAAGCTCGGCCTTAACCCGGCCTCAAACTTAATGCACTTCCAAATCTCATCGGGATTCCCTTGGAAAACCCGAGAGAACTTGATCAATTCCTTAAACTTCATCGTGTACTGGGCGACAAACAATCCTCCTTGGACCAATTGCATGAACTCGATGTCCTTCGCGTTCCTTACTAACTCCGGGAAATACTTTTCATAGAAGTAAGTCTTGAAGCTCCCAATTAACGTGCCTGGCTTCAGGCGCCTCTTGGTGCCAGTCCACCAAACTCCACGTCAAACTCCATCATGTAGCAAAAGTAACCTTCTTCTTCTTCGGCAGGCAACTACCGAGTATATCTTCTCCATGTTCTTGATCCAATCGTCCCGCCTTGTCGGGTTCAAGGCTCCACGAAAGTTGGGGGATTGGCCTTGGAACTTCTCGAAACGAGCTTGTTCCACGACCTCAGGGGGACCTTGAGCGGCATCCCTTTGATTCATGCAATCAAACACACGCTCCATCGCTTTTGCCATTTCGCGTACAGACAGCTGCAGTCTCATTCCCTTGTTCACCTTCGTTTACGTTCCTATTTGGTCTGGGTGCCATTGGTCCCTAAACACACAAGTCAATAAACACTGAGGTGATAGGCTCAATATTCCAAGCTAGATGAGCTAGTTACCATGGCACAGGCAGCAGGAGGGTCATGTGTGTCATCCTATAGCTTATCTCTAACAGCTAAGCACTAAACATGACATACTACCGTAACATGCCTATAAAGCATGGTCAGTCCAATCCTCAACTCTATGAGAATCGAACTACTCTATACCATAATGTAACACCCAAATATTTAACCTAACACGTGTAGGATGTATTAAGATTAATTATTAGTTATTACTTCCCTTTCAAACTCGTTTGTAAAATTACTTAGCGGAAATACGGGTAAATTTTTTTTTAAAAAAATTAACATATGTAAAACCAAATGCGAGCCATCGCGTACAACATAAGTTGAATGTAAAGTGGAAGAGCAATCAAATCATGCAATATAAAGCAAGTAAGAACACTCCAACCATCATAACATTCAATATCATAGTTTAATACATCAACTGAAAAATATAATAAGCATAAAGTCTTACCCATATAAGGGAGCAGAGCTTACTCCATGAAATATAAAGTCAGGAAAACATAAATCAAGATACATGAAAAGCCCCTAAAAGATCAATCTAAGACTATGACTACCCCCTCCCTCGAACTACGGTGACGTTCCTCCTCGTCCCCTCGATGGTACATACCCAAGGAACTATGCAAGCTCCTCGGGTGTGTGTAGACGAAGGTGGATGTACCTGACCTCCTCGATGCGGAGCATGTCTTGGGCGTCGGCTAGCCACCGCTGCGTTCCTGTATCCTCACTGCCCCTCCCAATGTCCATGGGGACTGGAGCAGACCCTCGAAAGGGATGGGTAAGGGGGATCCTCTGACGGATTGGTCTCAAATGCCTCTACGAGGAACGTACTCGGGTAATCGGCACCACTGAAGACAAAGGACGGGCACGGCTTCGCCTCGTCACGAGGTTGCATCCTCTCAAATATCATATCGTCGCCGATAGGGAGAGGTCAGATGAAGGCAAAAACTGAAGACCGGGAATGCAAATGGATGACCCATGTATACAAAAATCTAAGCAGGTGACCCTCGAAATGATAGGACTAATGATCTGGATCGTAGTGCAACTCCCACACGGTGCGTCAATAAAAATCACGACGACGCCATCGGAATTTGAAACGTAACAGGAAAAGAAATAGAGAGGGGTAAGAATCTTTCTAAAGAATCTCATAGGAAACCTCCTATCCTAGTGTCATCACTTACATCCCCAGGAACCTTGGGTTTATTATAAAAAGGTTAAACATGCAAAGGTCCATTATGAGGTTTTTCTTTAAAAATAATTATCCAAGGTTTGTGTCTTTTATGATGAATCTTAATGCATGTATACAGCATAATAGAACATGAATGCATGGCAATACCTAGCAACAATAAAACATATCATCAACAATTAAATCACGTATATGTGGCATGTAACTTCTCATGATCAACCTTTCGCTTTCATAAGCAAGATACCTCTCATCTTTTCATATTTCTCAAACTTGTGACATCATGATCTTTAAAACAATAGTAACGACCTCTGATACTAGGCTATGAGTTCATACCTTAACTAGTCATCACTAGTTCTTACTTATCTTCTTGATAAGCGAATCATAATCATAAAAATAACAACCCCGACTCCAGAGTATGGGCGGGGGACCTAAGGAATCACCCATCAGGGACTTTCTTCCTCTCTCTGAAACGCATCAGTTGGTTGAGCCAGTGACTTTGTCCGCTTTGGGGCTAATGTCGATGCCTCACGGTTTTACCTTCTCCACACTGTCAGGAGAAGTATGTCTAGTCTGCAAACGCATCATCTAGGTAAGACCAGTGACATTGTCCGCTTCGGTATGGCCCTGAGACCATACCTCCACGGGTTTCCTTTCTCCTTCGGGATAAGGAGAAATGCGTCTGGTATGTCACATATAAAATCTTTCTTTTCAAAACTTTCCCAAGTTCCTCAAATTTGATGGAAATTCAAGCATAACAAAATATACTCCGAATTTCCTCAAATTTGAGTCATGCCACATAACTCAATCACACATATCATTTGTAACCCCAATTTTTCTTTCTAAGTACAAATCAAAATGCCCTGAGGTCGTTCTTACCAGGAATTGAGGACAATTGCCTCGGCATCCTAAATGGGTCAACTCAATGTTTGAAGGGGGTTATAACTGTTATGTTTGATATCCAAGGTGAAAACTCGTTTTCGAACTTTCGGCTCAAAATGACCAAAATACCCTCTGTATTCTACACGGGTAAAAGGTGTTGTTTGAGCCCAAACTTTTCCAGGAAGTTTGGAATGATGTTTATAAGCAATATTTGATGTTTAGTGAGCAGAAGGTCCAGGGCAGTTTTAGTGCAAAATTACCATTTTGCCCCTAGATAGTGTACAGTGAGCCTAATGACGCAATTAAGTAAACCTAAGCAATATTAGGCTCTAATCGAAGATTAAATTATTTCGATAATTAATCTAGAGTCAAAATTATTTATTAAGGTTAATTAGAACCTAAGATTGCTTAGATAAACTCTAATTGCATTCTTTAATTCAAGATTCCTAGTCATGGAATCTTGAATAGTGTTTCTCTCTCCAATTCCTTAAATTAAGGAATTGTGCCATACCTCATTTGACTAAGAAAATGAATTTAAATTATTAATCTAGCAAGATTACCCTCCTAATCAAGTCTTGACAACCTTAATTAACCAATTACCTTACCTAAACACCTTCTTACAAACCCTAATCAAAACCTAAATCAAAGAAACACCTAAACACATCCTTAAATGACAATTACATGAACAAAATCCCTTCCCCCTTGGCTGATGATGGCCGAAATCCCCTCCCCAAAATTGTGTCACATGTTGAATTTCTCTTCACTCAAAGGCCATGCTTCAAGCCATACCATGACCCATACTTGTGCCCATACTCAACCATGCTTGAACCCATACTCAAAGCCTACCTTGTAAGAGATATTTCTTCTCTCCTTCCTCCCCAAGTGGGCCACTCCTCCTCCTCTAGGCCATCTATGAGCTCTCAATCTTCTATAAATGCACTAGCTTAAAAGCTCTTTGAATGTTTACACACTTGAGCAAACTTCAAGCTTTCTTCCCAAACTCAAAGAACCTCTTCTTTCCTTGGCTGAGTTCTTCATCAAGTTTCCAAGAAGGATTTCCTTCTCTTTTCCTCTCAAGAAACAAAGCCTTCCTTCCTCTCTACAAGACTTCTTTAGGTAGGGGCTTATTTTCAAAGTTTTGTGTGCTTTCTTTAAGGAAAGTTCTAGTGTTTCTCTTGGTTTCTTAATTCTTCTTCTCTCCTTTTATTTTTGGCCTAGAGCCTTTGTTGAGAAAAAATTTGGTTTGATGATGAGGTTTCAAGATAATGGACTTGTGATGCCATGTGAGAAACCTCTAAAGTTTGAAATAACTTGGTCTTGGACCATACATGCTTGTGTTTCTTCCCTTCCTTAGTTTTTTTTTTTTGGTTCCTTTTCTTCCTTTCCCTTGAATGATTTCGGTTTCCTCTTCCTTTGTTTGAACAAAGTTTGCTAAAAATATTAAGTAGATCACACAAGTTTTGTTAAGGAAGAATTAATCACATGTTTTCAAAGAGCTCTAAGCTTACCCTTGCCAACCTTAAAGTTGGTCGGCCATTCTAAGAGTTTTACTCTAGATTAAAGCCCATGAGCAATAAAATAAAGAATATGACTTAGTTCTTGTATTTTGTTTAGACAAAGTGTTGAGTTTTGGGTCTAGTTTCTTAAGCTTGATGATGAAGTTTAAACCTTAAGACCTCTTTGAAGTCTAGGTGCTAAGAACTCTAAAGCTTGCCTTATGATATGCAATGGGTTGAGGTTTTATGTTCCTTTAAAGTCTTGTAAAGGGCTATAGTTAAGATCTAAAATGCATCCATGTTTACTTTAATGCTTTGCATAAGCATGTTTATTTTCAAGTCACCACTAAACAACTTAGAGATTAAAACAAGAATGTGCATCCTCACTTAATAAATCTCAAAGCCTACCTATTTCAACCTTAAAGTTGATTGTTGATTTGGGTAAATACCTCAAGGGGCCTAGAGCACTAAAATAAAGAATTGAACCTTGCATCTCATGTTTACTTTCTTGTCTAGCATGTTTATATTTTATGCTCTCACTTAAACTTTAAAGATAATAAATGAGTGCATCTCATGTTTATTTTATGCTCTCACTTTATTTCTAATAAACAAAAATGAGGTGCATAGCATGTTTAAGATTATGTCATCACTTTAATGATCTAGAGCTCAAAGACTTGCCCTAAGTATCTTCAAAGGGAAACTTTAACCATGAAAAGTGGATGTGTTTTAGTATGATCCAATGATGGTTTGATTTTGTAAAATGTAAGGATGATTTCAGGAAAATGTTGGAAAAATATTTTATGTGGTCTCCAAGTGTTCAAATAGCTTCGAATGTGTCAAAAATCATGTTTTCTCAATTAGGAGGTTCTAGTAATCGATTACCAGCTTATGTAATCGATTACCAAGTGGTTTCGAAGGGTTTTTGGTTCGTAATCGATTACCATACAATGTAATCGATTACCAAGGTTGTTCTTCATGCCAAACTTTCTTTAATACCCTGTAATCGATTACCTATCTATGTAATCGATTACTGAATGATCTTTATTTTCAGAAACGACTAAGTGATCGATTGCCATCTTATGTAATCAATTACCCGGTTGTTTTAAAACCCAGAACAAAATTTAGTTTCTAGTAATTGATTACCAGGCACATGTAATCAATTACCAGAACACCTTTTTGCTCCTGAAATTATTCCAAGAAAAAGACTAGTAACTCGTATGCATTATAACATGATTTTATGCAATTATGCATGATGTATACTTTTGGTTTCTATCTTGTTGGCCATTGTATGGATTCTGAGGATTAAATGCATAAGCTTATGTTTGAGCAAAGTGAGGA
This sequence comes from Dalbergia oliveri, assembly GCA_030441495.1. Lineage (NCBI taxonomy): Eukaryota > Viridiplantae > Streptophyta > Magnoliopsida > Fabales > Fabaceae > Dalbergia > Dalbergia oliveri. The sequence goes on from JAMLFY010000021.1 coordinate 224,984, forward strand.
ACGATTCTGAAAGATAGGAAGGACGAAGTAAGTAGAAAAGTTTGAAACCGGATCTTAAATCACTTAGACACAAGAATAATAACTTTTGTTCTAGCATAATTGAGCTTAAGGAGGATGGTTCAAAATTAGTGTTTATACCTAGGAGTTGAACATAGGAACTTAGGTGAAGACAGAACTTAGAAAAGGGGTCTAAAGTGTAGATCCTAGAATCCCTATAGTCGAATAATGATCGTGATGTTTAATCTATATAATGCTGATTGGATGAGTTAGTGAGCATAAATGTTAGAAAGAATCATAAGAATCCATAATGAAGGTTAGAATAATTAGAACATAAAGTTTAAAACCTGTAAGGCCCAAGTATAAGATACTATGAGGTAAGAAGTGTGATGTGAGAATGAGATCATGCGTATATGCTTGTGTTATGTATGAACGTGTTAATGAGTTTGAACATGAGTATTCATGATGTGTTGTGATGATATTGTTAGTATATTGTTGGCATAATACATGAGACTATGTGATACAAATGAATCAAAGAAAGTATGTCTTTATGATTGAAAGGTTTATTGGATTGAGGAATTTATGAGACAACATGCTTTATGTGAGTTATGTGGCATGACTCAAATTTGAGGAAATTTGAGGTGAGTCATTATGCTGCGAATTTTTGTCAAATTTGAGAGACTAAAGAAATTTTTGAAAATGATAAGATGTTTAATGTGACACACTGAGACGTACTTCCTCTCAGGTGAGGAGAAGGCAAAACCGTGAGGGCATAGACATTAGCCTCAAAGCGGACAAAGTCGCGTCTTAACCGTCGATGCGTTTCGAAGAAGGAAAAAGTCCCATGATGGGTGATCCTTAGGCCCCTACCCATACTCAGGGAGTCAGGATTATTATGATGATTATGATTATGATTATGATTCGCTTATCAAGAGGATAAGTAAGAACTAGTGACGACTAGTTAAGATATGAGCTCATAGCCTAGTTTTAGGGTGCGGTTACTATTATGATGTTTGGTGTCACAAGATTGAGAAGAAAGAACGATGTTCAAGAGAAATTACATGCCACTTATATGATGAGTGATTATTGTTTGGTTTGCCTAAGATGTTGCCATGCATTCATGTTCTATTATGCCTCATACATGCATCAAGATTCATTATAAAAGACACGGACCTTGGATAATTAGCTCTGCGAAAACCTCATAATGAACCTACGCATGTTTAACCTTTTTAATATAAACCCAAGGTTCCTGGGAACGTAAACGATAACACTAGGATAGAGGATTTCCTTGAGATTCTTTAGCAAGATTCTCATCCCTCTCTCTTTTCTTCCGTTACGTTTCCGCCGATGGCGTCATTCGTGATTTTTTGTTGATGCGCCCGTGCGGAAGTACTCTGATTCGATCACCAGGACTACCACTTCGAGGGTCGTTGTGTGTACGCATTTTTGCATACATGGGTCGTCCATTTGCCTTTCCCGTTTCCAGTTTCCGCTTCACCCGCTTCTTCGTATGGTGATGATTTGATTTTTGAGAGGACGCGACCAGTGACGGGAGGTCGCCTGTGCCCAACCGTCATCTTCGCTGTATGTGACTACCGAAATGCCCCTCATTCGCCGATGCAGGAGGCACTTGTTGGAGGATTCACCGCTGACCCCTATTCGAAGGATTCCGCCCTTCAGTGCCTTCAGGACGGGTTAGCGGGATGGGTCTCAGCTGAGGACGAGGCGTGAACGCTAGCCTGGAGGCGCCTCGCTGAGGTGGCCATGTCACTCCGCCGTCTGCACGCCCACGCCCCTCTTCGATGGGCCATATCCGATGAGCTTCGTTTGCGGGTTACATCTCCTCGTCCGAGGAGAGCTTCTCCTAGTCTTGTGGGGGAGGATTTGTTTGCGGGTAGTATCTTTGAGGGCTTTCCCATGTATTAGCTTTCTATGCTTTCTTGTATTTTATGTCTTTACTATTGCAAGCTCCGCCCACTAGTATGGGTAAGACTTTATGCTTTCTTTTATAATTCAATGATTATGTATTAAACTATTATGACTAATATTATGATGATTGTTCTTATGATTGAGGTGCCCTTATTTGTGTTTATGTTATGTGATTTTATTTGCTATTCCGCTTTACGTTTCATTTACGTTATACGCAAAGGCTCGCAATTTGTTTTATGCACATGTATTTCAAAAAAAAAGTTTACTCATATTTTCCGCTAAGTAATTTGCAAATAAGTTTAAAAAGAAGTAATAACTAATAATTAATCTTAATACGTCCTAGGCGTGTTTGGGTTAAATATTAGGGTGTTACATCATTCTCATGGAACTTTTCAATTAAATGAATTTCTAATTCAGGGAACATGCTCTCCTAACTCATTCATATTCGCATTCTCATGCATCTCAAACATAGCATACCTCATATCACAACAACATGCCACAAATATACATATAGTCTCATGCTCATTAACATATTCACATAATTATGAGTATACCCACTCGGTCTCATGCTCACATCACACCTCCTATCTCATGGTGTCTCATGCTTGGCCCTTACGGGTCTTAAACTTGTGTTCCAATTATCCTAACCTTCATTATGGATTTTTATAACACCTAAGGGACCATTACCTATGATTTCTTCTAATTTTATGATTTATAACATAACCAAACAGCACTAGTTATTTTGGGCAGAATTTTGCCTTATGATTACGGTCCTAGAATCTCGTCTTTGACCCTTTATAAGTTCTATCTTACGTGGCAATCCAAAATTTCCGTGTAAATGACCGAAATGCCCTGAGCTCATTTTACCCGGAAAGTGAGGACGCCAGTCCCGGCCATCCTCAAGGGATGTTTTTGTTGATTAACAGGGATTATATGTGTTATGTGTGGTAATAGGGTAGAAGAATCTCATTTGAGTTCGACGCGCGAAATTACTAAAACACCCTGTCGTGTTTGTTATCGTTTTGGTGGGTTAGCTCCAACTTTACCAAAAGATTTTAAATGATGTTTATAGGTGGTTTTTGATGATTAGTTAAGCAGGAAGGTCCCGGCAGGTTTAGTGCGAAATTACCATTTTGCCCCTAGAATAGTGTACAGTGAGCCTAATGACGCAATTAAGCAAACCTAAGCAATATTAAGCTCTAATCGAAGATTAATTTATTTCGATAATTAATCTAGAGTCAAAATAATTTATTAAGGTTAATTAGAACCTAAGATTGCTTAGTTAAACTCTAATTGCATTCTTTAATTCAAGATTCCTAGTCAAGGAATCTTGAATAGTATTTTCTCTCTAATTCCTTAAATTAAGGAATTGTGCCATACCTCATTTGACTAAAAAATGAATTTAATTTGTTAATCTAGTATGACCACTCCCTAATCAAGTCTTGAACCACCTTAATTAACCATTTTCTCACCTAAACACTTTCTTACAAACTCCTAATCAAAAGCCTAATCAAAGACACACCTAAACATATCCTTAAACCACAATTACATGAGCAATTCCTCTTCCCCTTGGCTGCAAGGTCTAGCCGAAAATCAGCCTTTCCATGTGTAGCACATGGTGAGTTTGTTCACTCAAAGACCATGCCTTAAGTCATGCCTTGCCCATGCCCAGCCATGCTTTCTCCCATGCCTCACCATACTTCCATGAAACAAATTCTCTCACCTCATGGAACATGAGGTCAAGGCCTCCCTCCCAATCAGCCAACATGCTTCATTTTTCTATAAATATCAAGCCTTTGAATACTTGGTTGCTCTTTGGATCATTTGCCAAGTTCAAGCATTCTTGCACTTTATCTCATTTCCTTTCAAATTCCCTCACTTGGCCAATTTCTTCCTTCAAGTTTCAAGAGCATTTTCCTTCTCCATTTCATCAAGAACTCAAGCTTTCTTTCATATCTCTCAAGACTTCTTAAGGTAGGGTTTTGTTTTAATGTTTTGGCTTGTGTTCTTAGAAAAGTTCTAGCTTTCTCTTGGTTTCAAACTCTTTTCCTCTTCCCTTTTTTCTTTTCGCCAAGAGGCCCTATTATAAAGAGAACATGAGCTTGATGATGAGGTTTCAAGATAATGACTTGTTGTTGTCATGTGAGAAACCTCTAAAGCTTGAAACAACTTGGTCTTGGACCATACATGCCTTGATTTCTTTCTTTTTCCTTGATAAAGTTTGTGGTTTTCTTTTCTTTTCCTCTTCATGATTTTGGTTTCATTTGCTTTGGTTTGAATAAAGTTTGCTAAAAATTGTAAAGTAGATCACAAAAGTTTTGTTAAGAAAAATTAATCCTAAGATTTCAAAAAGCTCTAAGCTTACCCTTGCCAACCTTAAAGTTGGTCGGCCGTTCTAAGAGTTTTACTCTAGATTGAAGCCCATGAGCAATAAAATAAAGAATATGAGTAGTTCTATTTGTGTTTGTTTTGCTAAAATGTTGGTATTCTTGTTTTAATCTACTTTCTTGAGCTTGATGATGAAGTTCAAAACCAAAGTCTCCTTTAAGGACTTGGTGTTAAGAACTCTAAAGCTCATCTTCCATTGTTAAAATACATGTTGGGTTGAGGCTATTGATGTTCCTCTAAAGTCTTGTAAGAGCTCTAGTTAAGATAAAAATAAGTTGCATTCATGTTTAAGTTTATGTCTTGCATCTCATGTTTATTTTGATGCCATCACTAATTTCACAAAGATAAATGAATGAACTTGCATTACCATATTTAAATTCCCAAGCTTGCATTTCATGTTTATATTTCAAGTCATCACTTAATCTTTAAAGATAATAATGAAGTTGTATCTCATATTTATTTTATGCTTCACTTTACTTTGTAATGAAGAATAAAATGAAGTGCATAGCATGTTTAAGATTATGTTATCATCTAAATACTCTAGAGCTCAAAGACTTGCCCTAAGTACCTTAAAAAGGAAATCTTAAACATGATAAGTGGATATGTTTAGTGTGAAACAAGGATGGTTTAATTTTGTAAAATGTAAGGATGTTTTCAAAAAAATGTTGGAAAAATGTTTTATGAGGTCTCAAGGTATTTAAATGGTTTGAAATGTGTCAAAAGTCATGTTTTTCTCAAATTCTGGAGGTCCTGGTAATCGATTAACAGCTTATGTAATCGATTACCAAGTGGTTTTTTGAAGGGTTTTTGGTTTTTAATCGATTACCAGAGACAATGTAATCGATTACTAAGGCTATTCTTTATGCCTAGAATCAGTCCTCAAGCCCGTAATCGATTACCTGTTAGTGTAATCGATTACTCCTATGTTCTTATTTTCCAAAAAAGATTAACCTAAGTAATCGATTACCATTGTATGTAATCGATTACCTGGTTGTTTTAAACCAGAATAAATTTAGCTCCTGGTAATCGATTACTAGGCACATGTAATCGATTACCAGAACACCTTTTTGCTCCTAAATTGTCCCAGAGAAAACTAGCAACTCATATGCACTTATAACATGATTTTATGTGATTATGCGTGATACATACTTTTGGTTTTTCTATCTTGTTGGCCACTGGATTAATTCTGTTTGAGGAGTTAGAATGCGTAAGATTATGTTTGAGAGAAGTGAGGAACGATGTTGACGTTAAGAAGGACTAAGTAAATGGAAATGTTTGAAAACTAAAATCTTAACATCCTTAGACACGAGAATAATGATAACTTTTGTTCCAGCATAATTGAGCTTAAGAAAGATGACTCATAATTAGTATATATGCCTAGAAGTCAAACCTAGGATCTTAGGCAAGACAAAACTTAGAAAAAGGTCTAAGGAGTAGATCCTAGAATCCCCCATAGTCAAGTAATGATCATGATGTTTAAATCTATATGATGCCGATTGGATGAGTTAGTAAACATAAACGATAGAAAGAATCATAGGTAATGATCGGATCCATAATAAAGGATAGGATAATTGAAACACTAGTTTAAGACCCTAAGGGCCAAAGCATAAGACACCATAAGATAGGAGGTGTGATGTGAGTATGAAGGCGAGTGAGTATATTCTTAATGATGTGATTATGTTCATACCTTAAGCATGAAATGTTATGTGTATAATTGGCATGATGATGTGATGATGTGGTATGTCACATTTAAAATGCATGAGAATATGAGATATGAATCAAGGATATGTTATATGAGGTTCTAAGGTTGTATGCTCATGTTGCATCCAAGAAAGAAATATGATTCCCCCTCTTTTACCCCGTATAAATCTACGCAGCTAGTTAGGATGAGCTCATTCCTAGGCGATATGTGATTAGGAGTTTTGGTGACCATGTTAAAATCGCGGCTGCATGTTGGGTGGATTTTGGTGACCATGATGAGGGTGGAAAAATGGAAAAAGTTATGAAAGGAACTTATGGAGTTCAAGTATGAAAAAGTAAAAGACGCACATGCATATGTTTCATTGATGTTTCATTGATGCTTTGATTAAGTGATATGTGTTGTCTACGTATACTGTTATATTGCCATGCATACATAAAATATCTGCTGTATTCATACCATGAAGACTCATGCTAAAAGGAACCCACTTAGGATAATAAGACTTGAGAAATTAAAATTGAACCTCTATATACCTCTTTCATAGTGAAACCCGAAGTGGCTGGGCGGACGATGACACTTGTGTTAAAGTTGGGGAGCCTCCTGAGAATCTTGTATAAGTATTCTTACCCTTTTTGTCTTTCCCTCATGTGTCGTCTCCAGACGGAATTGATGCGAATGTTCGTGATTTTCCTTGAAGCGCGGACGTAGGAGTTACGCACATTGGAGAAGAGGCGCAATGGAAGCTTGAAGACTAGTCTCTGTTTATAATTATGTTTAGTGTTCGTTAACCCTGCTTGATATATTTAGTATCTTAGGTGTCCTTATATTCATAAGGGCATCGTTGTTTTGTTATGATTATAATATAGTACTACAAGTTATATTGTGTTTATTCTATGGTTTATTTATGACTGTTATGGTGATGTATACTTGGTTGTTATGTTTCTTATTTAGTAGTCGGTCCCTATGCGCATGTGCGGCTCGCATTTTAAGTCTTAAGTTCAAAAAAGAAAAATTTAGTCGTATTTTTAGTACTCGTATTTTAAAGAAAGCCAAGTCGAGTTCTGAAACGAAGACGTAACCGTAATAATTAGCCAAATGCGACTTGAGCGTATTAGGTGAAAGTTAGGGTGTTACACTTCGCCTAAGGCTCTATAATTAACTCCTAAACCAATTATGAGGGATCCCTACACATATCCACTAATTATAAACTATTTTTCTTAAGTTCAATTATGCTAGAACAGAATTTATATTTTGTGCATCTAAGTGTTCTAGAATTTACATTTTAGGTCCTTTTTAGTTACTTGTTCTTTCTAAACTTCCCTAAATCGTTCCTTGTTCCACTCAAACATAATGTTACACATTTTAACACCATGAAACAGAATTTATACAGTGGCCAATTGCACAATGCAGAACGAAAACATAAGCATCAAACAATCACATAGTCTCATGATTTAAAAGCATATAAGTTGCTAGTTTCTCTTGGAATCATTTTAGGAACTCAAAACTCTTTTAGAAACCAATTAATCTCATTGAAATCACATAAATATGTGTTAGGTCAGTAGCTAAATTATTTAGCTCAAGGAATAGATTTAAAACATAAAGCTTTGTTCATAAAGTTCCTTGAGTACACCTAAGCTTAGAAAAATTCCAAGACTTAGACTATGGGCACTTATGATTAGATAAAGTCATCCAAGTCCATGATCATCATCACAAGGCCGAAATGGCATTCTTGGAATGCCTACATTTTCTAAAACTTTATGTAAGATACTTGGGAAAGTCTTTGAGCTCTAGGAGGTTTAAGTGATGGCATAAACTTAAACATGATATGCACTTATTTTATTCTTCATTAGAAAGTAAAGTGAGAGCATAAAATAAATATGAGATGCAACCTTATTATTATCTTTAAAGACTAAGTGAGGACTTGAAATATAAACATGGAATGCAAGCTTAGAATTTAAACATGATAATGAAAATCCATGTAGTTATTCTTGAGAGTTTAGTGATGACATCAAAATAAACATGTTATGCAAGGCATAAATATAAACATGTGTGTAACTCATTTTATCTTAACTAGAGCTCTTACAAGACTTTAAAGGAACATCACAACCTTAACCCAAATATGTACCTTAACAAACATAAAGTGAGCTTTAGAGTTCTTAGCCCTAAGACTTCAAAAAAGTCTTTGATTTTGAACTCATCATCAAGCTCAAGAAAATAGACACAAAGCCCAACACTTTGTCTAAACAAAATACAAGAACTAAGTCATATTCTTTATTTTATTGCTCATGGGCTTCAATCTAGAGTAAAACTCTTGAACGGCCAACCAACTTTAAGGTTGGCAAGGTAAGCTTAGAGCTCTTTGAAAACATAGGATTAATTTTCTTTAACAAAACTTTTGTGATCTACTTAACATTTTTAGCAAACTTTGTTCAAACAAAGGAAAAAGTAAACCGAAACGATTCAAGGGAAAAGGAAGAGAAAACTGAAACCTTAGAGGAAGAAAAGAAAGGAAAACCAAAAGCATAAGCAAGAAAAAGAAAGAAAAACACAAGCATGTATGGTCAAAGACCAAGTTGTTTCAAGCTTTAGAGGTTTCTCACAAGACATCAACAAGTGATTGTCTTAAAACCTCATCATCAAGCCAAAAGTTTTCTAAAAGGGCCTCATGGCCGAAAAGAAAAGGAAGAGAAAAAGAGTTTTGAAACCAAGAGAAAACTAGAACTTTTCTTGAAGAAAATAAGTAAAAACTTTAAAACAAAACCCCTACCTAAGGAATTCTTGGAAGAAATGAAGGAAAGCTTGAGTTCTTGAAGGATTGAGAAGACAAAACTCCTCTTGAGTATGGGTGTGTGTTTCGGCCAAGAAGAAAGCTCAAGGAAGATGATTTTTTCTTGAGTTTCTAAGCTTGGAAATGGAAAGTTTGAGTGTTTAAGGGATAGTTTGAGGTGAGGGAGTGGTGGTTTATGGTTGTTTGTGGTGGTTTGTAGTGGTGAAAATGTTCTTTGTGTAACACCCTAAAATCATTTAAAAATCAATTTGAGCTTTGTTATTCATAATTTTAGAAATCTGACAGTACAATGATGATGAGGGTGGCCCAATGGACCAGTCAAAAAAAAAAAAAATTTCGGGCCGGTGAATAGTAACCTTGTGGGCCCCACGCCCGGCGGACAGCTGAAACCCTAGATTCCCCAGAGGTGCCTGAAATTAGGGAAACATGGGAATGAGGTTAGGAATATCTGAGAATGATAATTTTATACTTAAAATTAATTTTCGGGTAATATCGGTTTAATCGGTACGGTGTTTACTGTCGGCGAGATTTCGGTATAAGTTCTACACAATGAAACTTGCATAGCAAGTTGCCACCTAAGGAGGACAAGTGTGTGGCTTGAGATGCCACACAATTACACCTTTATGACTAACCAATAGGAATTGCACAAAATTACACTAATTATCTTCAAAGAAAACATTTTGGACTTGAAAATTCTATGTATTTTGCCCTAAACTCAAAATATCAACATCTTATCATTCCCTTCATCACAATTTGGCCAGACCTCTCTAAGCACCCTTCCTCCATTGTTCTTCCTCTCAAACTCCATTAACAAGCTTCAAGCTTGCAAAACCCTAGCTCAAAGTCACTAAAACCACAAATTCTCTTCACTAAACTTATTCTATTCATCATAACCTACAAATCTAACCGATTATAATTTGAATCCATCACTTTTTCCAACTTTGAGGGCACACAATCAGAGGTTAAAGGAAGGGTTTGATGTTGGTGGGGAAGCTTTGAAGTGAAGCAAAAGCATTCTAGAGCATCCTTTGGAGCATAGAGCTCAAGAGCTCTCAAAGTAGGGTTTTCTGCTGCCTTTCTTGTGGAATTTTTCAATTCTATTTTGGCATGCCCTAATTCCGAAAATTTTGATGATACTGATGGTCAACATATTGATATTGATGTATGAATTTTTGTGTTGTGTTTGGATGGTTTTAAAATGGGTTTCTCTCAAGTGAAATTGGAACTAGGTTGCTGGACTGATTTCTGGAATCAGAATTTTTCATGAATTTTCTGGAAATTTTGTGGGTGGTTTCATGAACCATGAAAATTATATGTTGTAGTTAACCTCTTAGACTAAACACACGAATTTTCTTAGGGGTTAATTCTAAGGTTTGATGCCTCAAAAAAATTAGAAACCGAATTGTAACTGCTGCTGTTTGAATTGTTGAGACTGAAGTGACAAACTTGCCCGAATTTTTAATCATAGCAATTGATTGAGATAGCTCCTGAAACTTTTACACAAGACTAATAACATGTTGAAATATCTCTATAAATTTTCTTGTACTATGATTGCATCGAATTCTAGGGCTAAATATTTTGAGAACACAAGTCTGGACTATGAATTTGTGGCTTCTGACCACCAGATTTTCCTATTTTATTGAGGTGGTTATATAACTCTAATTGCCCTGAAATTTTTATAGGTTGTCCTAGACACATTATAGTGTCATACAAAATTTTTGTGGCTCTTGGAATAGTTGGTTGATATGGCAATTAAATGTTGCACCCAGAACAATAAATCTGCCAAAGTGCTGGAATGTGAGAATGACTGGAAATTTGTGATAGTTTGATATTTATTCCAAGTCTATGATATATGAATGCATGATAGTGACTTTAAAGTTTGGTTTATGAGAAATGAATGAGAGTCACTTGTGATTGACGGTATATATATGTTTGAGACATTATGAAATTCAGAAACTATGCTAACGTATATAGTAAGGTGAGCTTGAGGATGATGTATGTACCAAGTGAAGAATAGGTCCCCTTTAGTGTGTAAAGGGCACGAGGAGGTCCCCTAATGTGTAAAGGACAGGGAGAAGTCCCCTGAATGTGTAAAGGGCACGGGAGAGGTCCCTTTTAGTCCAAAGGGCACGAAAAGGTCCCCTTTCATGTCCGAGGGCACAAAGTTGAAAAAATGAATTATTATGATATTGAGTAGTATGACATACTATGCTGAGTGATTGAGTATTAAAATAAACCCACTTCGAAAGAATGACTTTTGAACTAAAAAATGAACCTTTGATATATGTTGCATGCTCACAATTTTACTAATAAACCGAAGTGGCTGGGATGATAACGATGACGTTGTGAATTGTGTATTTGGGAACTACCCTACTGAGAATTTTATAATATTCTCACCCCTATGTGTTTGTTTTCGTGTCGCCTCCAGGTTAAGCCAGGGGATAGGGATGCTGCTATGCAAAGGAGTGTAGGATTGCTGTAGTATAGCGTTCCTGTTTTATTCTGTTGTACTTAGTGAAATGCGTATGTATGTAAATCTATTAGAAGACAGATATGTACTAAAGCTCATAGAGGAGCTTCCTTATGTATTTTTAGCTGTATGTTTAATAAACTTGATGTTTACTTGTAAGATGTTTTAATAGAATTACGCTTAGTTATCTCGTACGTAAATTGAGCTTACTATAGATAATTAAGAGGTCCGTTAATTAACAAGTAACATCTCTTGAGTATGATATCATAGCTTAAGAATGGAGTTGTACTTGGGAGGATGTTACATTATGGTATAAGAGTTCATCCTTGTAGGACCTTGAGGAATGGACTGACTATGCTTCCTTAGTAAATGTCATGCATCATAATTCTATATATGTGTATGACTGCTGATTTTGAATGTTGTGGATTCCTGCCACACTTAGCTTGGTATTGAGCCTGATCAACTCAATAATTCTTGTTTGGTGTGACAGGAATTGATGACTTCAAATCGGCAAACTAGGAGCGAGCGGGAATAACATGGAATGATGGACACCTTTGTGAAATGGCAGCGCTATGAGAGAACAATCTAGTAGCCAATAGGATGATGGAAAGGTTGGATCGACATGAAGGAAATCCAATTGGGAATCCTGGGGAGTAGGAGTGGACATGGAATACCAAAAGTTCGCTGAGTTTAGGAAAGCAAACCCGCCATTTGAGGAGCTTTTAATCCAAACAAAGCAGAAGAATGGATTAAAGCTATGGAGAAGATTTTCTCGGTTCTTCCATGTACGGAAATCCAGAAAGTGGCCTTTGCTACTTACATGATGGAAGCAGATGCAGAGTTTTGGTGGGTTGGTACCCAGGGGTTGTTCGAAGCTTCTCAAATGAAGTCACTTGGGAGATCTTCAAGGAAGCTTTCTACCACAAGTACTTCCCGCTTCGGTGAGAAATGCAAAGGAGCTGGAATTCATGGCACTCAAACAAGGGTCCATGAGTATAGCAGTACACAGCAAAGTTTGAAGAGCTCTGCAAATTTTCCACCATTTATGAGCGTAATCCTGATGAAGCTTGGAAGTGCATGAAGTATGAAGGAGGGTTACGTGAAGATATTGAGGCAGGTGTGAGTCTTTTGGAGATCAGGGATTATGCGACTCTGGTAAATAAGTGTAGGCGTGAGAGGACTCCAACAAAAAGTTGGCAATCATCCAATCTGCTAAGAATACTTCTAACAAGAGACCGGCACCTAAAGACCAAGATGATGAGGAGGCCCCACCCAAAGGAAGCCGTTTCAACCCAATATATGGGGTAAACAACAACAACGGCTAATCACGAGCCAAGATTGTCCAAAATGTGGGAAGAACCATGGGGGTAGACCTTGCTTGGCTGGGCAGAATGTATGCTATCGTTGTGGAAAGCCAGGACACATAATGAGGGAGTGTCCAACAGGAATCCAAAGCCAACTACAAAGCCGCAACAACAGAGTAGGTCTTCACCATAGGTGCGAGACGTCATCACCTAAGAATCCGACCTAAGGTAGGAACGTTTAGGATTCAATTATTGTCTTTTGTTTGCCTGTGTGTGGGTTGCTTGTTTGATTTATGAAAAGTCTTTTGAAAATTGTTTTCAAATGAATTTTGAGGGCAAAATTCTTTTTAAGGTGGGTGGTAATGTAACACCCAAAAATCATTTAAAAATCAATTTGAGCTTTGTTATTCATAATTTTAGAAATTCTAGTACAATGATGATGAGGGTGGCCCAATGGACCTAAAAAAAAAAAATTTCGGCCGGTGAATAGTAACCTTGTGGGCCCCAGCGCCCGGAAGCTGAAACCCTAGTTTCGGGCCCGGAGGTGCCTGAAATTAGGGAAACATGGGAATGAGGTTAGGAATATCTGAGAATGATAATTTTATACTTAAAATTAATTTTCGGTAATATCGTTTAATGGTACGTGTTTACCTGTTCGGCGAGATTTCTGCGTTCTTACACGAATGAAACTTGCATAGCAAGTTGCCACCTAAGGAGGACAAGTGTGTGGCTTGAGATGTGCCACACAATTACACCTTTATGACTAACCAATAGGAATTGCACAAAATTACACTAATTATCTTCAAAGAAAACATTTTGGACTTGAAAATTCTATGTATTTTGCCCTAAACTCAAAATATCAACATCTTATCATTCCCTTCATCACAATTTCGGCCAGACCTCTCTAAGCACCCTTCCTCCATTGTTCTTCCTCTCAAACTCCATTAACAAGCTTCAAGCTTGCAAAACCCTAGCTCAAAGTCACTAAAACCACAAATTCTCTTCACTAAACTTATTCTATTCATCATAACCTACAAATCTAACCGATTATAATTTGAATCCATCACTTTTTCCAACTTTGAGGGCACACAATCAGAGGTTAAAGGAAGGGTTTGATGTTGGTGGGGAAGCTTTGAAGTGAAGCAAAAGCATTCTAGAGCATCCTTTGGAGCATAGAGCTCAAGAGCTCTCAAAGTAGGGTTTTCTGCTGCCTTTCTTGTGGAATTTTTCAATTCTATTTTGGCTTGCCCTAATTCCGAAAATTTTGATGATACTGATGGTTAACATATTGATATTGATGTATGAATTTTTGTGTTGTGTTTGGATGGTTTTAAAATGGGTTTTCTCTCAAGTGAAATTGGAACTAGGTTGCTGGACTGATTTATGTTCTGTAATCAGAATTTTTCACGAATTTTCTGGAAATTTTGTGGGTGGTTTCATGAACCATGAAAATTATATGTTGTATTTAACCTCTTAGACTAAACACACGAATTTTCTTAGGGGTTAATTCTAAGGTTTGATGCCTCAAAAAAATTAGAAACCGAATTGTAACTGCTGCTGTTTGAATTGTTGAGACTGAAGTGACAAACTTGCCCGAATTTTTAATCATAGCAATTGATTGAGATAGCTCCTGAAACTTTTACACAAGACTAATAACATGTTGAAATATCTCTATGAATTTTCTTGTACTATGATTGCATCGAATTCTAGGGCTAAATATTTTGAGAACACAAGTCTGGACTATGAATTTGTGGCTTCTGACCACCAGATTTTCCTATTTTATTGAGGTGGTTATATAACTCTAATTGCCCTGAAATTTTTATAGGTTGTCCTAGACACATTATAGTGTTATACAAAATTTTTGTGGCTCTTGGAATAGTTGGTTGATATGGCAATTAAATGTTGCACCAGAACAATAAATCTGCCAAAGTGCTGGAATGTGAGAATGACTGGAAATTTGTGATAGTTTGATATCTATTCCAAGTCTATGATATATGAATGCATGATAGTGACTTTAAAGTTTGGTTTATGAGAAATGAATGAGAGTCACTTGTGATTGACGGTATATATATGTTGAGACATTATGAAATTCAGAAACTATGCTAACGTATATAGTAAGGTGAGCTTGAGGATGATGTATGCACCAAGTGAAGAATAGGTCCCTTTAGTGTGTAAAGGACAGAGAAGGTCCCTGAATGTGTAAAGGGCAAGGGAGAAGTCCCCTAAATGTGTAAAGGGCACGGAAGGTCCCCTTTAGTCCAAAAAGGGCACGAAAAGGTCCCTTCGATGTAGAGGGCACGCAAAGTTGAAAAAATGAATTATTATGATATTGAGTAGTATGACATACTATATGAAGTGATTGAGTATTAAAATAAACCCACTTGAAAGAATGACTTTTGAACTAAAAAATGAACCTTTGATATATGTTGCATGCTCACAATTTTACTAATAAACCGAAGTGGCTGGGATGATAACGATGACGTTGAATTGTGTATTTGGGAAACTACTCCTGAGAATTTTATAATATTCTCACCCCTATGTGTTTGTTTTCGTGTCGCCTCCAGGTTAAGCCAGGGATAGGGATGCTGCTATGCAAAGGAGTGTAGATTGCTGTAGTATGGAGTTATGTTTTATTATGTTGTACTTAGTGAAATGCGTATGTATGTAAATCTATTAGAAGACGATATGTACTAAAGCTCATAGAGGAGCTTCCTTATGTATTTTTAGCTTATGTTTAATAAACTTGATGTTTACTTGTAAGATGTTTTAATAGAATTACGCTTAGTTATCGTACGTAAATTGAGCTTACTATAGATAATTAAGAGAGGTAATAATTAACAAGTAACATCTCTCGAGTATGATATCATAGCTTAAGAATGGAGTTGTACTTGGGAGGATGTTACACTTTGAGAGGAAGAAGAAGAAGAACAAGATGAAGAGAACTTTGAGAGAAAATGCAAGAAAAAAAGAGACTAAACTTGGCAAAGCTTCTAAAGTGTAAACAAGTTCTTCCAAGCTTGGTATTTATAGAAATTTTGCAACATGGAGGTTGTACAAGGAAGGAAGGGCGACGCCTTGCTTGGCTTTAGGAGGAAAATATCTCTTGATTGGTATGGTTGTAGGTATGGGCAAAGCATGGTAAGGTATGGCTTCAAGTATGGTCCAAAGCATGGCTCTTTGAGTGAAGAAAAATCAACATGTGATGGAAATTGGGGAAAGTCGGCCACTCCATGCAAGCCAAGGGGAGGATTAATTTGTTCATGTAATTGTGTTTTAGTGATGTGTTTAGGTGTTTCTTTGATTAAGGTTTTGGTTAGGTGTTGTAAGAAAGTGTTTAGGTGAGGTAATTGGCTAATTAAGGTTATGAGACTTGATTAGCAGGGTAATATTGCTAGATTAATAATTTAAAATCATTCTTTTGGTCAAATGAGGTATGGCATAATTCCTTAATTTAAGGAATTTGAAGAGAAATACTATTCAAGATTCCATGACTAGGAATCTTGAATAAAGGAATGTAATTAGTGTTTAACTAAGCAATCTTAGGTCCTAATTAACCTTAATAAATTATTTTGACTCTAAATTAATTATCGAAATAAATTAACCTTCGATTAGAGCCTAATATTGCTTAGGTTTGCTTAATTACATCATTAGGCTCATGTTCTAGGGGCAAATGGTAATTTTGCACTAAAACACCCAACCTCTCTAACTAAACATCAAATATCACTTGTAAACATCATTCCAAACTTCCTAGAAGTTTGGGCTCGACCAGACTTTATCCTGTAGAACACAGTGGGGTATTTTGGTTTTTCGCTGAAAGTTAGAAAACGAGTCACCTCGGATATCAAATGTAACAGATAGGATCCTTTTAAACATTGAGTCGACCCATTTGAGGGGCTAGGTCCTGTCCTCAAATTTGGGTAAAATGACCTAAGGGCATTTTGGTCCTTTGTACTCAAACAGAAAAATTAAAGACGTACAAAGACCACCCCTAAATCAAGTCTTGACAACCTTAATCAACCATTACCTCACTTGACACTTTCTTACAAACTCTTAACCAAAATCTTAATCAAAGAAACACCTAAACACATCATTAAACCACAATTACATGAGCAATTTCTTCTCCTCCCCTTGGCTGGAAATTTGCCGAATACATCCTTAAAATGTGTCGCATGTTGATTTATTTCACTCCAAAGACCATGCCTAAAGTCATGTCTTGCCCATACCTAGCCATACCTCCAACCATGCCTTTGAATGACAAGATTTTGAAGATATTTTCCCCTCTTGGCCAGGAGAAAGTCGGCCTCCTCTTCCCAAATCAGCCTCCATTGTTTCATTTTTCTATAAATACCAAGCCTTTGAGAACTTGGTTACACTTTAGATCATTTGCCAAGTTAAACTTTCTTGCAATTTTCTCTCTTTTCCTCTCAATTCTTCTTCATCTTGTTCTTCTTCCTCCACCATCAAATAAACCTTTCCACCACCACAAACCACCACAAACAACCTTGAACCACCACTCCCAACCTCAAACCACCTCTCAAACACCAAACCTTTCCATTTCCAAGCTTACTTCTTCAAGGAAAATCTCCTTCCTTGTGTTCTTTCCTAACTGAATACACATCATCATCCAAAGAAGATTTTGTCTTCTCATTTCCTCAAAGAAACAAGCTTTCCTCCATCTCTTTCAAGACATCATTTGGTAGGGGTTATTTTTCAAAGTTTTCCTTACTTTCTTGAAGAAAAGTTCTAGTTTTCTCTTAGTTTTTCAAAGCTTTCCTTTTCCTTTCTTCATTTCGGCCTTTGGGCCTTGAGATGAGAAAAAATTTGGCTTGATGATGAGGTTTTCAAAATAATGGTCTTGTGATGCCATGTGAGAAACCTCTAAAGCTTGAAAACTTGGTCTTGGACCATATATGTTTTCGATTTCCTTTCTTTTTCCTTTCCTTTTCCTCTTCAAGATTTGGTTTCCATTCCTTTCTTTGTACAAAATTTGATAAAAATGTCAAGTAGATGACTAAAAGTTTTGTTAAGAAAATTAATCCTATGTTTTCAAATAGCTCTAAGCTTACCCTTGCCAACCTTAAAGTTGGTTGGCCGTTCTAAGAGTTTACTCTAGATTGAAGCCCATGAGCAATAAAATAAAGAATATGAGTAGTTCTTTTTATGTTTGTTTGATAAGTGTTGATGTTTATTTCTTAGTCCATTTTCTTAAGCTTGATGATGAAGTTCAAACCAAAGACTTCTTTGAAGACTTGGTGCTAAGAACTCTAAAGCTCACTTTATGTTGTTAAGATACATATTGGGTTAAGGTTATGATGTTCCTAAAAGTCTTGCAAGAGCTCTAGTTAAGATAAAATAAACTTGCACTCATGTTTAAGTTTATGTCTTGCATATCATGTTTATTTTTTATGCCATCACTAAGCTCTCAAAGATAAATAAATGAACTTGCATTATCATGTTTAAATTTCCAAGCTTGCATTTATGTTTATATTTCAAGTCATCACTTAATCTTTAAAGATAATAATGAAGTTGCATCTCATATTTATTTTATGCTCTCACTTTACTTTATAATGAAGAGTAAAATAAAGTGCATAGCATGTTTAAGTTTATGTCATCACCTAAATACTCTAGAGCTCAAAGACTTGCCCAAGTATCTTATATAAAGTTTTAGAAAATGGAGGCATTTCAAGAATGCCATTTCGGCCTTGTGGTGATGATGATGGACTTGATGTGAGTTCATCTAATCATAAGTACCCATAGCCTATGTCTTGGAATTTTTCTAAGCTTAGTGAACTTAAAGAACATCATGGACAAGGTTTTATGTTTTAAATCTATTCCGAGCAAAATAATTTAGCTACTGACCTCACCTAAATTTATATGATTTTAATGAGATGAATTGGTTACTAAAAGAGTTTTGAGTTTCCTAAAATTGTTAAGAGAAAACTAGCAACTTATGTGCATTTAAATCATGAAATTATGTGATTATGTGAGCTATGTAACACCCTAAAATTTAATTAAAAATTAACTTGAGCTTTGTTAGTTATAATTTTAAAAATATAATATTTTAACAACGATGAGGGTGGCCGCGAATGTTTAAAAAAAAAAATTTCGGCTGATGAATAGTAACCTTGCGCCCCATCGGCCCACAACAGCTGAAACCTTAGATTCGGGCCCAGAGATGAAATTAGGAAAACATGGGAATAAGGTTAGAAATAGGTGGGAATGATATTTTTACTTAAAATTAATTTTAGGCATATCGGTTAATTGGGTACGGTGTTTATCGTTCGGTAAAATTTCAATGTGCGATTTTAACACCGAAAGATATTTTAGTCACCACAAATGGTCAAAGATTATCCTTTTAGGACATGTGGAAGGCCAAGATTAAATCTTAGCCATCCATTTTGCTTAATTTCATAATATCTTCATGCAATTGTTATAAGATCAACACATGTCCAAAGCTTGTTCAAGAAGCCAAAATCCTTCTTCTTTAAGCATCAATTTCGTGCAGCCTTCAAGGAGAAAAGACCAGCCACCATTTTCATCTTCAAGAGATTGATGTTGAGTTCTAAGCCCAAAAACCCTAGCCTAGAGTTGTTGAAACATCAAAAGTTCTTCATTAAACTTGTTCTACACCTAATTCTCTACCAATTTAACCGAACAAAATTTCCATTCCTTATCAAAACCATGTCTTGTACCTCATGCCTCACTGATATCAGAGGGGTTTGAATTTAGATTGGGAGCTTTGGAGGAGAAGGAATCAAGTTTGGTTAATCTTGAAGCCAAAGAGCTAATAGGTTACTACAAGTAGGGTTTCTGTTGCCTTTCTTTGTCAAATTTTTCTGATCTATTTTGGCATGACCTAGGTCTGAAATTTTTGGTTGTTTTTGTTGATATTATGTTGATATTGATGTGTGATTTTTGGTGGTGTGTTTGGATGGTGTTAAAAAGGGTTTTTATCAAAATAAGTTTGAACTAGGTTTCTGGAATTTCTTTTGTCTTGTAGGCAGCAGTGGTTCACGAATTTTCTGATATATTTGTGGGTGTTTTCATGAGCTATAAAAATTGTATGTTGAAGAGAACACCTTAAAATAACTACATGAATTTTCTTGGGTGTTAGCTTTAAGGTTTGATGCCCAAAAATCAGAAACCGAAATGAGGCAGATGCTGTCCTGATTGTTGAAACTGAAGCGTAAACTCCGAATTTATTATCATAGCAAATGAATGAATTAGCCTTTGAAATTTTTACACGAAATTACTAACATATTGAAGTATCACTGTGAATTTTATTGTGAGTTGATTCAATCACTTGTTAGGGTTAAAAATTGTAAGGGCCCTGATCTAAGTTGTGAATGAGTGGCTTCCAACCACTAAATTTGTATAATTTAATCACAAGGCTAGGGAGCCCGTTTGCTATGAAATTTTACAGGGTCTCCTAGACACATTGAAATGTCTTAGAGAATTTTTATAATCTCTAAATTGATTTTTTGATGAGCAAAGCAAATTGTGCTACAATGGGGTGAAAACTGCCATTATGCTGGAAATGGATTGATGTTTGAGTTGATGAACTAATGGCATTTTTGGTGCTAGTATGACATGAGCATTTCGATGTTACCTATTTGGCCATGTGACTTGTGACATATAAAAGTATGCTAGAGGCATGATTGAGATTATATTGTGAATGAATGCTTGTATATGCATTATGCTTGCATTTGAGAAGAGAATATACATAAATTTCAATTGTGCATGTTCTGACATATGGACAAAACAGAAACAAGACTTAGGTTGAATGAGGGGAAAGGAAATTGAAAAGAGAAACCCCCAATTTATAGTCGATAGACATATGGCTAGGAATAGATCTGTGTGTGATTCGGAAATGGAAAAAAATGAAGTTCTATGATCACGTATAGGAATGAGCTCAGTCCTAATAAAGCGTCTATTTCCCTGTGTGGTGTGATCCACCATAAATACCATTGGGTATAAATGGATCTATTGTGGAATTGTCCATTGAAAATACCTGTTGGGTATAAACTAAGTCTTTCCTATATCAATGAAAAGAAAAATCACTAATTGGCTTTCTATGGCCATGATGGAAACCAGGTCACTTTGAGATAACTTTTATTATTTGACACATGCATCATCCATATCGTATGAAATCCTTTAAGTAGATTTACTTACTATGTGTTTGAGCTTCTAGATATATGTTACGTATTGATTGATTGTTAAAAGCTACCCACTTCGGAAGGATGATTTTGGAACTTTAAAATGAATCTTTAGAATATATTGCATGATCAGGTTTTCTTAATAACCGAAAAGGCTGGGTGATGTCGATGACATTATGATTGTGATTGGGGTTTCCCTACTGAGAATTTTAAAATTCTCACCCTTATAGTTTGTGCTTCAGTGTCGCCTCAAGGTTAAGCCAAAGGATGATGATGCTACTACGCAAAGGAATGTGGATACAATAGTATATAGTTACCTGTTTTATTTATTGTACTTAGTGGGATGGAAAATGCATGTAAATGTATTTGAGGACAAACATGTACTAAAGCTCATAGAGGAGCTTTCTTTTGTATTTTAGCTATGTATTACGAATATGGTGTTTACTTGTAATATGTTTTAATAGAATTACGCTTAGTTATTCTTGCACGTGAATCGAGCTGCTATAGATAATTAAGAAAGGTCCTAATTAACAAGTAACAACTCAAGTATGATAACATGGTTAAGAATGGGGTTGTATTTGGGAGGATGTTACAAGCTATATCTATATGGTTCTGCCTTGGTTGTGTGGCCACTGTATTAATTCTATTTTATAGTGTTAAAATGTATAAAATTATGTTTGAGTGAAGCAAGGAATGATTTAGAGAAGTTGGAAAGAACAAGTAACTAGAAAGGACTTAAAATGAGAATTCTAGAACACTTAGACACAAGAAATGCAAATTTTGTTCCAGCATAATTGAACTTAAGGAAAATGGTTTATAATTAGTGGATATGTGTAGGAATCCCTAATAATTGGTTTAGGAATTGAATATAGAGCCTTAAGCGAAGATGGAACTTAAAAAGGGTCAAAGACGTAGATTCTAAACCCGTAATCAATAATAATCATGGTAACAAATCTGTGTAATGCTATTTGGAGGTGTTAGTAAGCATAAAAATTAGAGAGAACTAAGTAATAATCCTTTAGGTGTATCCGAGGTTTATAATGGGCATTAGGATAATTACAAACACAAGATTAAGGGTAAGGGTCAAACATAACATTACAAGATAGGAGATATAACATGAGTAAGTGACCAAGTGAACGAGTGTGTTTATGTTATAATGAAAGTATTAATGTTATGTGCATAAGGTTGTGTGAACTTATGACTAATTGTTATGATAATATGGTATGCTATGATTGGGATGCATGAGACTATGTGATATAAATGAATGGGTGAACATGCTTATATGATTTTAAAGATTTTCTAAATAAGAAATTACATGAGAAAGTATGTGTTCGATGAGTTATGTGGCATGACTCAAATTTGAAAATTCATTGTATAGCCGCTATGGTATTTCAAATTTCCGTCAAATTTGAGAGACTTAAAGAAGTTTTGAAAGTAAAACCTTAAAAGTGACATGTAGAGACACATTTCTTCACTGCGGTGAGAGAAAGTAAACCCTTGGGGGGTATGGACGTCAAGCCATACCAAAGCGAACAAAGTCATGGTCCTAACTAGTTGATGCGTTTCGAAGAAGGAAAAAGTCTCATGATGGGTGATCCTTGAAAGAGATATGATTCCCCTCTTTTTCCCCATGTAAATCAGACGACTAGTTAGGTTTGAGTTCATTCCTAGGCGATAGGTGATCGGAGTTTTGGTGACCATGTTAAAATAAGGGGATGGCATGTTAGTTGGATTTTCTGATGAGTATGAGGGTGGAAAAGTTAAGAAAGGAACTCGAAGAGTTCGATTATGATAAAGTAAAAGATGCATATGCATATGTCACATCATTGTCCTGTTGATGCATTTTATCTAATTATGTGAGGTGTGTTATTTATACCATTAGGTATTGCCATGCATACATGAGATATTCTGTTGCATTCATGTCATTAAGACCCATGCTAAAAGACACCCACTTCGGACAATAGATTTGAGAAAAAAATTGAACCTTATGCATGCACACCTTTTTCAAAATAAAAATCGAAGTGGCTGGGGACGACGACGATGATACTTGTGTTAAAGTTCGGAGCCCTCCTGAGAATCTTGAATAAGTTTCTCACCCCTTTTGTTTCTTCTATGTCGTTCTTACGACGGGAATGATGCGATCGTTCGTGATTTTCTTTGAGGCGCGCGTAGGAATCACCTTAGTCGGTCAAGGTAAGCGGAAGCGTGAAGACTAGTCTAGCCTTGTTAAAGTCATGTTTTGTGTTAGTTAAACTTGCTTGATGTATTTAGTATCTTAAGGTGTCCTTATATTTATAAGGACATCGCATGTTATGTTATGATTATGATATGATACTATAGGTTGTGTTGTGACTACTCTATGGTTTATTTATGATTGCTATGATGACGTGTATATGATTGCTACATCGATTACGTATGTAGTCAGTAGTTAGGCGCGCGCATGGCTCGCATTTTAAGTTTTAAGTTCAAAAGAAAATTTAGTCATATTTTATTATTTTATTTAAAGAAAATAAGTCAAGATCTGAAACAAAGGCGTAACAACTAATAACTAACCAAAGTGCTACTCGAGCATATGAGGTTAAAAGTTAGGTGTTACATTACACAAGAAACTCAAGTAAAGCATTAATCCATTATTCAAAATATTTTAATAAAATTGATTTTTTTTGTCACTCAAAACTTTAAGCTGTAACACTCTTTAAAGGGTTTTATAGCTAACACCAATGATCTGATATGACAATATATTATATATAATTTTTTTATTTTCCCCATATCTAATGTATTTAGCTAATAAATCATTATTTAGTTACGTCTATTGATGTTATTAAGTTATATATGTGTATGAAATTAATAAGACTTTAGGATATATAAAATTTGTGATTATTTTTTTTAAAAAAATTGTTGTGATTCTTTTGTTTCCATTTTAATTGGAACAAATATAAAATAATAATAATCGGATAATATCCTCACCTAAATTGAATCACGGTTTGGATTTTGTCACAAAAAATCTATCAGAGTTCAAACAAAATCAAACCCAACACAATTGATCAGTCATGATTCATTTTTCCCAAAACCAAATAACAGACAAGCCAACCTGAATTGCACCCTAATTGTGGTAAGGCAGTAACTTATCCTTAGCCTATGCACACTTATAGAAATCTATAGATCCTGGATATTATCCTTAGCCTATTTCGGGGGGTTGTTGCATTTTTGTTGTGATAATTAATTTATATGACAACCCATTGGTAAAACCGTAAGTAGTTAATGGTGCCACTATGTGCCATATGGCACGCACAATTTCCTATGGGTGTCCTGATGGGTTTATTGATTGGTTCAATAATAATTCTAGGTCGTTGGTAACCAGTTTTACTTGCATGCACGCCATGTGGTGCAAGAAACTTATGAGTGTGGATGGTTGTTTAATATTTTATTTATTTATTTTTAAATTACACACGGGTTTACCGATCGACTATTAAAAAAATAATTTTTTAATAACTTTACCAACGGGTTTACTAACTTGTTAAATATATTTTTTAATTGTAATTTTTTATAAAATTTTTTATTATTACCAATGGGTATTTAAAAAAATATATTTTCTACATTTTTCAGTATATTTTTTAAAATTTTTAATTAAATATACGATGGGTTTACCAAAGGATACACATTTTATATATATATATATATATATATATATATATATATATATATATTCATTTTTTTCAAATTTTTACATTACTTAGGTTTTTGAAAATTTTGTTAATGTAATGCAACTATTGGAATTCCCACAAACTCGTAGATAAACCCGTTAGTAATAGTGAGAATGCAAAAGGCACCATTTCAAGAATCATTTCTAGGCGGGTTCAAAGATAAGATATTTTGAAACCAAAATGCCTTTTCTCCTATTTATCCTTCAAGTTTGTCCCTATTCACACTTTTTTTTCTCCTCCACTTTAGCCACCCTCTTGGCATCGTGCACTGCCACCGGTTCAAGCTCGCCAAAAGAAGACCACTATTGCAATCTAAGAATGTTGGTGAGCATTTTAATCGATTTAAGTTTTTTTATTTGATTTAGTTTTTCCGATTGTTTATGGGTGCTCATCGTGTTATGTTTTATTGCATTGGAATGTAATTATTGTTGTTATTTTGTTAATGAAGAAGTTAGTCTGTAAGAGGGTGGCACTATTGACTTATTGACATTGTGAGCAGTTTGCCATATTTTCCTTATTTTGTTTTATGTTTTGTTTGTATAAATGTTATAAGTTTGTAAAATTAAAATATTTTGTTCATATTGGATTCAGGAATTGGATTTGGTTGCATGAGGAAGCATTTTGTTCTGTGTTTACTCATTAGAGGTTAGTAATGAAATCCTTGTTATTTATATACTTTAATATGTATGTAGGATAGATCTTATGTTTTCTAGGATAGAGTTGTAGGAAATGGGATTTAGTGACTCAGGGGGAAGGGCGTGAGGTCTTTCCAGAAGACTTGTTTGCATTGTTTGTTGTAGGATTCTCTATATGGAGATTACAGGATGTATGTTGTCGAGTTATAAGGGGATATGTTCTAGAATGGCTTTGAGGATTATGTGAATTGTATTACATTGTTAACCTTTAATAATGTCTATGATTGTTAAATGGGATTTGAAATATCTAATGACAAAAACTCATAATTTAAACAAAGATCATTCTCGAAATTTTCTTAAAATTTTTGTTAGGGAAATAAGATTAAAAGTAACTGTATTAAAAAAATTTAAAGACCAATTGAATGTGTTTGAAAGTAATAATTTGATGTCTTTAAAAAATTGTATGCCTATGGTTTGGTTAGCTAAAATATAAGAGACGAAGCTCTTAAACAAGCAGAAAATTTTGTCAAAATTTTGTTAAGGAAATAAGATTAAAAGTAATTGTATTAAAAACTTAAATAACAATTGAATTTGTATTTGAAATTAATAATTTTTTGTGGACTACTTAACTGTTCATATATGGCTAGTGATGCGAGAAGCCAACCTCGGAAGGTCAATTTACCCACTACCACCTCCACAATCGCCCTTCCCATTGTAGGTTGAACTTAGCATGAGAAGGAGGGTTGAATAGTGCTTCTTATTCCTTTTATTTTCTGAAAACTTTAAACAAATCCTCAACCTATTCACTTGGCGCGTAAATTGTAGTTAGTTGGCTTTGGAAAGTAACTTTCTAGATAAAGGGAAAATCAGCAACTTCAAAAACTATTTTATAAATATTTTTCAAAGAAACACATAACAAAAACATAAGCAAGAGCCATATAATGATGAGATGAGGGGAAGGAAAGATTACTCAAGTGTTTTTATACTAATTTGGCCAAACATGCCTACATCAAGTTCTCAACAACTTGTTGAGTTCCACTAAAAATCCTTTCTCAACTTCAAGAAAGTGAGATAGTCTTTGTATAGCCTTGTCAAGCTATTTCTAGTGAAAAGTAGTTCCTATTTACTCTTACACAAAGTAGTCTTTTTACTAACCTCTTCAAGCTAACCTCACTTTGAACATTACTAGATTAGGGTACAGAATATAGTTTTGGGTGGTTCTCTCCAACTGGAGACACTCAAGTTTTTCTAAGAATAAAATAGTGTATAAACTGAAAACTTGGAGACTTTTTCTAAATTCTTCCAAAGAAGAAAATGTTATCTAATAAGAACAAGAAAGATGAGTGTGTGTAACAGAAACTAATTACAAGAACTAATAGATGAACTTTCAGAGTGTATTGAAAAGCTTCAACGTTAGTTGTAAAAGGTCTCTTCATGAATAAAGATCTCATCCTTTATACTTGGAATTTGAATATGACCATTTCCTCTTGATTTTCCTTCCTCTTAACACGTGTTGATATTCTTTTTCTCCTAGGATCTATCCTCTAAAAGAGTAGCTGAGCTATGTTAGAGTTATCCTTGTAGGTGCGAAACCATTATCAATTGTGGATTCTGAATAGAGCTTCAAAAACAACTTTAACTTATGGAATGTGGTTTTTAAACTTTTTCTAAATAGAAGATGAGGATTTTGACCAAGAACAAAAGCATTGTGTCACTGTCAATACTTTAAAAGTTGACTAAATTTGAATTTCAAATTTCCCACCGTTTTATTAACTCAGCACAATTTCTGAATAACATATGCTTTCTAATGTAGCTCACAACTTTCAATCTTTTCATTGATCTTCTTTGCTTAACTCTAAACTTGATAACGATCTTTTCTTCATTTAAAATGTCTTCAAAGTTGATTCCCATCGAGATTGAAGATTGTGATCATGATGCGTTCAAGAGAAATTGATTTCTTTAATGATATAGCACTTTCTAAATGTGTGATACACTTTATGAAGATCCATATATGGTTTCTAACATTGGATATTGCTATCTTGAGTTTCTAACATATCTAAGCTCACTTTCTAACTATTTTTCACATCATTAAATCTTTGAATCTCTTTGAATGAGATTATAATCATTAAAACATGATATTGTGAAAAATATGTCATTAATTGCACTTATATAGCGAGAACAATACCTGTTAAATGTTATATAAAACTTGATTGAAACATTAGTACTTCTAAAGTATTTTAACAAAAGTTGCTTGTTGTCACTCAAAACACAAGCTTTAGAGCTTTCTGAAGGGTTTTGGAGCTAATGATCTTCCCTTTTTTATGATGACAACCCAAATTTTGAGAAAATATTTTAAAGAATATTTTTGAAAGAATTTTTCTTTAAGATTGGAGCCTTAAAGGAATTTTCTTTTAGAAACTTGATAAAGCTTTGTCTTATAACTTAGCCTTTCATAAAGTAAACTTTTGCAAGGTTTATCATTATGAGATAAAGTTTTAAGTCTCTAAATAAACATTAATGATTCATGTCAGAGCTGATTGAATATAAGGATCTAAATTGTATCAGAGCATTATTAATATCATAATTGAATCAATAAGGTATCAGAGCTAAAAACAATTATTATGATATTGACCTTGCATCAGAACTTATGATTCAGCATAATTTTCTCTAAATATTATGAACTAACATTTTTCTTTAAAGAACCAATACCTATTTTCATGTATGTATATAAGCAAGAGCCTAGAGGTATTAGAGCATGAAATTGATATGACTATTAGCACTTTAGAAACCAATGCATTAGAGCATTAAATATGTGGTGGAAACAAGATCATAGTTCCTAAACCATATGTATCAGATCATGATCATATAAATCAAAAAAGTAATTTTTGAAGCATCCAGGGTCTAAGAGCATAAACATCACAAAGCATAAGTATTAAACATCAAAACGAATTGTTCAAAGCTTGTTTATGAAATAGCATAAAAAATAAAACAAAAAAATATGATATGCATATAGAAAATTAAGCTTTCTGAAGCTCCCCTCAGCTTGTGACCCTTGACACACAATATAGCACACAAAAGATTTGTCTTCTATTCCTTTCTCCCCTTTTGTCATCAACAAAGGGTGCACTTGGTCATACTGTAGTTCGCCTCCTCTTCATAATTCATGAAGAATTTGCATAAGCAAATCCTCAAGTCTTCCTGAGTTGTGCTCCAAGGTCTCTCTGTAACACCCTAGTAGCTCCAATGTATGCTTAAGTTTGCATTAACATTCTATTAGTTTGTACTTAAGCTCGCAGAAAAATTCAAAACTTTTAAATTATTTTACCAAAATTATATATATATGTATTTGAAAAATTACAAGGAATGTGAGCCTTATTTCATGCGATATCTTTAGTATAGTCATAAAACATAGAGACAATATTAGCATATCCCATGCGTAGTAGAAATATTAATACCTCAAACATCATAACTAATAAAGGTGATTTGTCATAACATCCAAAAAAACTAATGGGAAGATGTTCCCAAGCTATAACATAATATTTAATCCCAATACGCCTAGGACGTATTAAGATTAATTATTAGTTATTACTTCCCTTAAACTCTTTTGTGAAATTACTTAGACGGAAAAAACGGGTAAATTTTTTTCTTTTGAAATACGTAAAACAAAATGCGAGCTATCAGTGAACCATAAGCGAAACGTAAAGCGGAGAATAAATCACACAATATATAAGCAAATAAGAACACCTCAATCATAGGCTCAACCATTATAATATTTAATACCATAGTTTAGTACATCATTGAACATAAAAAGCATAAAGTCATACCCATATAAGTGGGCAGAGCTCCAAGTCCAGGAAATATAAAGTATAGGAAACATAAGCAGCAAATATATGGAAAGCCTCAAAAGATACTACCAGCTAAAGGCCCACCTTAAAGCCTACGAACGTCATTAATCCTCGACGAGATATGGCCCGCGCCTGCAGGAGCTCCTCGGATGGGTGCGACGGAAGGTGGACGGACATGACCTCCTCGACGTGGGTGCATCTCAAGCGTCGAGCTAGCTTCGGCTGTGTCACCGTATGTTGGTGCCTCCCCAATGTCCATAGGAATTGTCAGGGCAGATCCTCCGAAAAGGG
>JAMLFY010000021.1:254689-327689 GCA_030441495.1 Dalbergia oliveri
ATTTTGGTGCCTAAAAAGGATGGGACTTGGAGGATGTGCAGTGACTGTAGAGCAATCAACAACATCAAGGTCAAGTACCGACACCCTATTCCAGGTTAGATGACCTTCTTGATGAACTGTATGGTGCCTGTTATTTTTCTAAAATTGATTTAAAAAGTGGGTATCATCAGATTAGGATAAGGGAAGGGGATGAATGGAAAGTCCTTTAAAACTAAGTATGGTTTGTATGAGTGGTGGTTATGCCTTCGGGCTAACTAATGCCCAAGCACTTTTATGAGATTAATGAACCATGTCTTAAGAGATTTTATTGGCAAGTTTGTGGTTGTTTACTTTAATGACATTCTGATTTATAGCACTAGTTTTGACTTGCATATTGAACATTTGAGGGCTGTCATGCATGTGCTTAGAATAGAAAAATTATATGCTAATCTTGAGAAATGCACTTTTGCACCGATCATGTAGTGTTCTTAGGCTTTGTTGTGAGTGCAAAAGGAGTGCAAGTTGATGAGGAAAAGGTTAAGGCCATTCAAGAGTGGCCTACGCCTAAGAATGTGAGTGAAGTGAGAAGTTTCCATGGTTTAGCTAGTTTCTATAGGAGGTTAGTTAGGGACTTTAGCACTTGGCTGCGCCTCTTAATGAGATAGTTAAAAAAAATGTGGGATTCAAATGGGGAGAGAAACAAGAGCAAGCCTTTGCTGCCCTTAAGCATAGGCTAACTAATGCACCCATTCTTGCTTTGCCCAATTTTGCTAAATCTTTTGAACTTGAATGTGATGCATCAAACGTGGGCATTAGGGTTGTTTTGATGCAAGAAGGCCATCCGATTGCTTATTTTAGTGAGAAGTTAAATGGGGCTGCCCTAAACTATCCCACTTATGATAAGGAATTGTATGCCTTAGTGCGTGCTTTGAAAACTTCGCAGCATTATTTGTTCCCAAAGAATTTATAATTCATAGTGATCATGAGTCCCTACAATACTTGAAAGGACAAGGCAAGCTGAATAAAAGGCATGCCAAATGGGTTGAGTTTTTGGAACAATTTCCATATGTTATTAAGCATAAAAAGGGGAAGGGGAACATAGTGGCTGATGCTTTATCTAGGAGGCATGCATTACTCTCTAC
Organism: Dalbergia oliveri; assembly: GCA_030441495.1. Classification (NCBI taxonomy): domain Eukaryota; kingdom Viridiplantae; phylum Streptophyta; class Magnoliopsida; order Fabales; family Fabaceae; genus Dalbergia; species Dalbergia oliveri. The sequence goes on from JAMLFY010000021.1 coordinate 255,811, forward strand.
TCTTGAAACTAAAATTTTTAGGCTTGAGACTTTGAGAGAAATGTATTTGCATGATGCTGAATTTTCTGATATATATGCTGCTTGTGAAAATGTGTCTCAAAATGGTTACTATAGGCACAATGGATATTTGTTTAAAGAAAAAAGATTGTGTGTGCCTAAGTGTTCCATAAGAAATTTGCTTGTGAAAGAGGTGCATGAGGGAGGATTAATGGGACATTTTGGGGTGCATAAAACTTTGGACATATTGCATGAACATTTTTATTGGCCCCATATGAAACATGATGTGCATAAATATTGTGCGCATTGCATTGTTTGTAAAAAGGCAAAATCAAAAGTGATGCCACATGGTTTATATACTCCTTTGTCTGTTCTGATTTTCCTTGGATTGATATATCTATGGACTTTGTTTTGGGCTGCCTAGAACAAAGAATGGCAAGGATTCTATTTTTGTGGTTGTAGAGGTTCACAAAAATGGCACATTTTATACCTTGCAAAAAGGTTTATGAGGCTTGCCATGTTGCTGACTTATTTTTAGAGAAGTGGTGAGACTCCATGGGCTACCTAGGAGCATTGTAAGTGATAGGGACACTAAGTTCCTAAGTCACTTTTGCAGAACATTATGGGGTAAGCTTGGTACTAAATTACTTTCTCTACTACTTGTCACCCACAAACTGATTGGCAAATGAGGTAGTGAATAGGACTTTAGGCACTTTGCTTAGGACTATTTTAAAGAAGAATCTTAAGTCTTGGGAAGAATGTTTGCCTCATGTTGAATTTGCTTATAATAGGGCTGTCCATAGCACAACTAATTGTTCACCATTTGAAATTGTGTATGGATTTAATCCTATGACACCACTTGATTTATTGCCTATGCCTAATATTACTTTTTAAGCATAAGGATGCAGCTAAGGCCGACTATGTGAGAAGCTGCATGAGCATGTGAAAGCTCAAATAGAGAAGAAAATTGAGAGCTATGCCAAGCAAGCTAACAAAGGAAGAAAGTTGTATTTGAACCTGGAGATTGGGTTTGGGCACACATGAGGAAAGAGAGGTTCCCTGAACAAAGGAAGTCCAAACTCTAACCTAGAGGGATGGTCCTTTCCAAGTGTGGGAGAAGATCAATGACAATGCCTACAAAATTGATTTGCCTGGTGAGTATAATATTAGTGCCACTTTTAATGTTGCTGATTTGTCTCTTTTTGATGCAGGTGATGAGGAGTTGGATTTGAGGTCAAATCCTTTTCAAGAGGGAATAATGAGGACACGACTAGTGGCAAGGACAACAAGGCGCTTGAAGGACTTGGGACCTATGACAAGAGGAAGGGCTAGGAAGGCAAAGGAGGCATTGCAACAAGTTGTAGCAACAATTCTTGAGGCTACCCCTAATTTGGAAGACTTGAAGCCCAAAATGGTGAATTGCTTAATGCAAATTGAAGGAATGGAGGCTTGAGGGCTGTATTCAATTCGAGCCCAATTTCTCCATCTAATTTCTTGAGTCCAAATTGGTAAAATGGAGCATAAAGGCTGCGTCTATGTTTGGGCCAAATTTTGAATTTAAGCTTGAAATAAGGCCCATTTAGCTAGTCTTAGTTTTCTTTCTTTTAGCACGTGTTAAAATAGGCTAAACATTCTTATTTATTTATTTATTTTTATTGTTTTAGTTTACTAATAGTGGTGGGCTGAATGAGTAGCTTTGGTTAGGTCTAAGCAAACTTATAAGGCGTTGCCCATCATAAAAGGCAAACCCTAACTTTTGAAAAAAAAACGCAGATCATATTTGTTAAGTGTGAGACTTGCTCTCTAGTTCTTCATAGAATTCTCTGAACTTATCAAGGGTGCTCATCCTTGTGGCGTTCCTAGATTTGTCAATCTCTTGATTGTGGCGCCTGTTCATTCTCTTTCATTCTTGTCATGATTCACGTCAATTTTTTTTTTAACAAGAACGTCCATTAACCCTCGTCCATATCTCAAGATATACAATTCAGATTTAAGTGATTCTTGAGCCTAAATTGTGTTTCGGAAGCTTTCTCTCGTTTTTGAATTGTCGAATTCCGAGACCTAGCGTGAGATACGATGCTGTGTTAATTTCATGCTGAATTTGTGATTTCCAATCTTGGTAGATCCTTCTTGCGTGATTCATGGATTTTGGATCATATCAAATTCTCACATAGACATATTCCTAGCTAGATTTACCTTCCCAACTCAATTCAAGGGTAGTTAGGTTTACTTTCCCCAACAAAATGGATTTACTTTCCCCAACCTAAGAAACATAATCTTATGTTTTTCTTTCGCATATGAGCAATTGTAATAAGCATTCATATCTATGTGTGCCTAACCTCATCAATAAGTGCACATGCTCAATTATACATATTCATATTCTTGTGCTCATGTCATACTAGTACAAGATGCCATTATTTCGTCAATTTAAAGCATCAATTCATTTTCACAATGACAGATTTCACATATTCGTAGCACAATTTATTCTGCATTTCAAAAAATCAAATCCAAGGCTATAAAATTCTCAATGAAACTTCAATGTGTCCACAAGGTTCCATAAAAATTTCAGAGCAAAAAGAGTTCTCTAACTATGTGAACAAAATTAGACAACTTTGCTTAGAAACCACTTAACCTTGACTTAGCACCCGAAATGATTGAATCAATTCAAAAGAAAAATCACAGTTACACTTCAAGATGTTTTCAACATTTTGTAAAAATTTCAAAGGAAAATTCAATCATGTGCTATGGTAAAAAAATTAGACACATTTGCAGCTTCAGTTCTAATAATCAGGCAGCATAGATACACTTTCGGTTCTTGAATTTTTTTAAAGCATTAGGAGTCAAAAACAAAGCTTAAGAAAATTTTTGGAACTAACCTAGGGTGTTAGCTTCAACATATAATTTTTATAGCTAATGAAAATACCCACAATTCACTTAGAAAAATTTGTGATCAGTGGCTGTCCATACAAAACTGAAAATCTAGCATGGTCCAAATCTCTTTCCACAAAAATGATTTTTAACAACATCAAACCACTCCACAAAAATTAACATATCACTATCAGTATATTATCAACCAATTCAGTGAAAAATATTCAGTGAAATTAGTAAGAAAATCACAAAACAGAGTTGAAGTAAAAAAGGTTTAAAATGCCCTACTTTGGTGGCTTTAAAGATCATGGCTTCAAGGAGGTTCCAGAGTGATCTTGCTCACTTCAAGGCCACCAAATCAACATTAAACCCTTCCCTAAATAGCATATGGTGAGCTCTCAAAGAGAAAAGGTTGATAGATTCAAAGTCTAATGGTTAGTTTGGTAGATATTAAGGAGTGGAACAAGTTTTGTGAAGGGAGTTTGTGGTTTTATCAAGTTTAGGCAATGATTTGGATCAAGTTTTCATGGTTTTTGAAGAAGCAAACATGGACATGGTTGTGTGCTCTCACTTGGCTAAGAATGAAGGATGGAAAATGACAAAGTTTGGTGGCTTTAAGTGATTTTATGTTAGGTTTAATCTTTATCTAATATAAAATCCAAACTTTTCCTACAAGAAAACAAGATAAATGGCTAGGATTTGATCTTGTAATTCATGATCAAATCTTAGCCTCACACTTGGCTCTAAAGGATAGACATTATCCTTTTGCAAAGATTAAACTATCTTTTGGTGTTAGAAATTGCATACCGAAATTTTACCGAATGGGTAAAACACGTATTTGGGTAATCAAACATTGCCCAAAAATTAATTATAGGTATAAAATGTTTATTCCTTCCCATTTTTATTCTTAATCCTATAATTTCTAGTTCGGGTATTTTGGTCCAAATTCTAAGGTTTTGGCTGCCCTGCCAAATTTGTTGTTAACACATCCATTGGCCCATTCTTATCATTATTATGTCTATTAGATTTTTGAAATTATGACTAACAAAACTCAAATTAATTTTTAACAAATTTTTAGGGTGTTACAAATTGGGGTTTGAATTGTGCTTTGCCTCTTTTGCATTTGAAACATTTAACAAAACAACTATCAAGCATTAAGCTTAAAGTACAGCGGAAATAGGATTAGTTATTTCAAAAAGTAGATATTCTGAATCATTCAGGATATAACAAAAATGCTAAAAGGATATATGAGCAATAAAATATATAACAAAAACACTAAAAGGATATATGAGAATAAAATAGCATAATAAATAAAGTAAAGAAATCAGGAAGAAAAAGATATGACACAATAGATTTTATATTGGTTTGGCCAAAACTGTCTACATCCTGTACTCAACACATGTTGAGGTCTACTAAAACATCTCTCAAAACAGAAAAAGAACTTTGATAGTCTTTACATTAGCCTTCCCAAGCTCTCACTTATGACTAGTGGACAACCCCCACTATCACAAGTTGAGTAGTTATTCACCAGCTTCTCCAAGCTAAACCTTAAGTAGTTTTGTACTAGCCTCTTCAAGCTAAACCCATGACAAGTAGACAATTACGTCACGTCAAAAGTAGTTATTAACCAGCATCTCCAAGCTAACCTTGAGTAGTCTTTTTCTAGCCTCTCCAAGCTGAACCATGACTAGTAAGAACACCTTCCTCGCATTGCAAGTAGTTTTACATTAGCCTCTCTAAGCTATCATACACTGATCACTACCAGATCAAGGATATAAAGGTTTGTGTTTAGGTTGCCACTTAAACTAGCCTACACTCAAGTTTCCTTAAAATATACATGAATAGTCTAGATAATTTGAATGACTTTTTTCTATAATTTTTTCGTAGGAAGAACATATATTTAATCAAGAATGTAGAAAGAAGATTTTTACAAGTAAGGAAACTAATTACATGATATGATGAACCTTCAGGATGTGAGGAGATATTTAAGAGTTTCTGCTCTTGTGTAGCGTCAAATCTCTTGTTTGTTTGAGCACAACATCTCAATTTATAAATAGTCTTCCTTGGGACCGTTGCCCTTGATCAGATCTCCACATGACACAAGTTGATCATCTATTTGTGTGTTGGAGAAAGTCTAAAAGAGTAGTCTGTTTGTTTGTCAGAGCTTTTGCATAAGCCGTTGTGAGATTGAGGTTTCTGATGCTACTAGAAACTACTCTTACTTTTGAACATGGTTTCTTTCTTCTAGAAGCTGAGGTTGTTAACCAAGTTGGCAGAAGAGATGACTCGCGTTTAAAACTAGGTTTGACTTCAAATTTGAATTTCAAAAATTCAAATTTTCCCTCCTTTTCCAGGAACATTCGAATGCTCCATAATGAAGTGAGCTTTTTGAAGTGCGGAATCAATTCCTTGATGAATCTTCGGTCTTTAGATCTTCAATCCAAGCTTTATGATGTTGAAGGATTTGCAATCATGATGATTGAAGATAGTAGAACACATTGGCTTTAGCGTTTGATGGATATCTTCATTTCAAGTGTACTTTCTGAAATCCATGCTACTTTCTAAAGTCTCAAATCTTGGTTTTTTAAACTTGTCTTGATATCCTTTCATTCTAAGGCATGTATCCGTACTTTGCACGATATAATATTCACTTTCTATTAGGTTCAATATATGAGATAAATCATGTTTGAACATGCAAAGTGAAAATATTCTCGCTTTAAGTCCGTGTTATGCAATCCAGAAATACTTGTATATTATGTCAAGAAACTCAAGGTAGACATTAGTCGTTCTTTAAAAATATTTTCTTTAAATTGGTTTTGTTGTCACTCAAAACATTTTGCTATGAAGCTCTCTAAAGGGTTTTGGAGCTAACAATCTCCCCCTTTTAGATGTTGACAAACCATTTTGAAGAAAATCTTTTGAAGAGAGGTTGAAAGAAATAGAATTGAATAATTCATGATAAGAGCTATTCTTTCAAAACATCATAAGTTGTAACATTCAAGAAGTTCTTATCTTAAGGCATAACATGGATTGGTTCTCGAACGTTTTAAAGCCTTAAGCAACTTAAATCAGAGCTGATTTTGTTGTTTATGAAGATCCTAAATTTGCTCAGAGTACTTTCTAAGATACATCAGAGCGGTAATAAATATATTTCGTTAAGCCTTTTAACACAACCAGCTTGATTTTCATTTTAAAAAAAAAATCTGAAGATACACTGCTTGAATAACTAAGAAGTAATGCTTGTTATCTTGATTGATTTCCTTATTCATAACAACTTTGTCCAGGCCATAAAAATAAAAGCCAAAAAGAAACATGATATAGCATGCATGATCGAGAGAAAACATATTGATGCTTATGTAGTTCATGATGCTCAAAGAAACCTTGATATAGAGACACTAGCATATTACATGTGAGGTTTCTGAAGCTTATTGGGGATCAATCCCAAATAATATCAAAGCAAAAGCATAGATAAGCTTTTTGATTATGAGCTTTGAAACTTTTCACATAAGTATCAAAGCATGAATAAGAAGTTTTCAAAACAAAGACATGAGACACATGTTCATACTTTCATATAAGATTGCCCACGATACATATATGAACTAGAACATAATACATTATATGCCATATAAGTCAGAACACTTGAGAGTTCTAAGCTCACAACTTGATCTTAGTTGTATCAAAACATGTAGGAGCAAGTTTCTGAAGTCTGCAGAAACTATTCATGGATAAATTTTGATCAAGTTATATAAAAATTTTAAGACCTTCTCATATGTGTGATAGAGTGAATGTGTTTTATAAAAGCAATATTATACATATTGAAGTACATCAGATAAACATAAGTATCAGAGCAGCAAACGAACAATTTTGTGCTTTTTAAAGATACTTGTCATGTCAATCATAAATACACATGTCAGCTACAAATCCTAGCATGCTAAAGAATAAGCAAAATAGACCATACACATAAGAGATAAGAAGCAAACATTTATCACCATGATATATGATTAGCCAAGCATAAGCAGGCATCAATATGTATTAGAGCTTTAAAGGAAACAAAGATAAAGACAGATATGTATCAGACCCAAAATGATAGCATAAGCATGAAATATGAAATGAATTTTATAAATCAAGATAAAATGTCAAAACATTCCAAAAAAGAAAAAAAAACTAAACGACAAACAAAAATGCATGCTAAAAAAAAATTCTCTAAGCTCCCCTCAGCATAAGCTCCCTGAATTCCATAGCACTTGATTTTCTTCATCTATTTTCTTCTCCCCCTTTTATTATTAGTAAAAAGGAGGTGTGCTAGGATTCAGAAGCATCATCATCAACCTTGACGTCTTAGCTCTTGTAGAATCTCTTGATTGGCCTGAAAAATCTAAGCTACAGTTCTTCATTCTATCTGAGCTAGGCACCATGCTCTATGATAGTTACCTCAAGCCAATCCTACCTAGAGGCTATCACTCTTAGATGCCACAGGATGATGTGATGAAGCTAAGAGCTTGCTAGAGTCTTGGTTGAAGATGGAGGCGGAAAGTTGATGGGTGCTGGAAGCTTTAGAAGATGGCTTAGGAATGTCTAGGGGTAAGTCTCCCCAGACTTAGGCGATTCAGCCTATATATCAGCATATGCCAAAGGAGGGAGAGGATGGCATGTCAACATCGAAAACAGGAGGAGTAGAAGTAGGGTCAAGGGATAGGATCAACCATAGATATAACCATATGGTCGAGGCAGAAGCAGTAGCTTCTTCACCAAGAGGAGCACCAGCTTCTATGCTCTATCTTCTTCTTCTTCTATTGAGTAATACGGATGGAAGGAGAAGGTTAAGGCACCATAAAAATAATAGCAAATTCTGGTTTTTGTGCTTCCTAGCTTGTTCCTTAATGATGGGCTCCAAGGATGGCTCTAATGGAGGCTCCTCAATCATGGAGCCAGTTCTGATTGTAGCACTTAGCCTACTCTTCTCCCTCCTAGCAGGCTTTCTTTTTCTTCAAATTATGATTCTTCTATTGAACTTTTTCTTCTGCATCTTCTTTTTCATATGAGGATTCAGATGCACGAATAATGACTCAGTAAATGGCCTCTTCATATTTTGCAACTTCTTTATTCAGGATAGAGATTCTGGAGTCATACATAGGCATTTGTTTGCATTTGACCCAAACATCTTTTCTCCTGATGACCTTTAGGTTTGACCACCACTTGAGTTTCTTGAGAAGCATACTCTTGGTTTCTTTTTGTCTTTCTTTCTTTAAAGCAATGAAGCGAGTGGATTCCTCTTCTAGAGGCTCACTTTTTATGAGCACTAGCTTTCTTTTTCCTTTGGCTTTTTCTCATTGAGACTCGATTTCTTGGATGCTTCTCTAGCTTGATCACTTCTTGTCCAAGGACTCTTCCTTGTTGGTTCAAAACCAAGGATGATGGACCTTTTTCTTGAAGATCTGAAAGAAGAAGGTGTAAAAATAGTTCCTTCCAAGAGCTCATAACTTTCAGTAACAAGCGGGAAGTGCATATGTTGGAGAAGCATGTCAACAACATTCCATAAGGAACACTATCAGTTATCCATTTTTCTTTTGTGGTTGCATTCATCATATAATCCAAAATGAGATTTGGCAAGTTCACTCTTCTCTTTGCTATCAGGCAATAGAGAAGCATGTAGTCCATGCCAACAAGTGCATCTGTGCTTCCTATACATGGTAGAATTAAGAATTGGACCACCGTATATACTTTCTTAGCCCTAGCACTTAACATGGCAGTAGTGATTTCATTTGGCTTTGTGAAGGATAGAATCTGTTAATACCTGGACACATCTCTTTCATTTATACTTAGAAAGTGAGCCCAGTCTAGTGAGGAACTACAGATGACTCTGGTATTTGGCACTTTGATGATCTTGGAGAGTCTTGAAGTCGGATATTGATAGCACAATCTCTTGTTATAGTTTTGGCAAAAGAAGTTGAAGTCTCCAAATGAAAGTAGAATGCGGTACCTAATCGTGGAAAGATTAGTTCATTTATCTCCAGATAATCCTCCTATTTCTGAAAGGTAAAGACTTCATCAAGAATAGCTATTTCTTCACAAAGATCTCTCCATAGAGACATACCAGGAGCCATCTTCCTTGAAGAGAAAAATCTTTCATAGTGATCCTACATGCAGGATCATTGTACATGTGAAAAGAAGCTTTCCAGGAGCAAATTGATCCAAACTTTTTCTTTTAGCCATTAATGAAACGAGGTATGTGACGAGGAAATAAAATGTTGAGGTAAAAGATTGAATATTGACAGGATTTGTGAGAAGATTTTAGGTTACGGTTCCAGGGATGAGTATTTGAGAGAAGGAGGTTGCAGTTACATAGAGATATGTGAAGACGAAACTATAACATCCCATGCTGCTTTATGGATTGACGTCCCCATAAACCAATGTGCTTCTCAGAGTGTTTTGTCCTCAATCACACACACCTTGGGAAAACTTCCCAGGAAGTCACCCATCCCAAAATTTCTCAAGTCAGCATGCTAACCGTGAGTCTTTAATTATGGGCTCCAAAAGAAAATACATCTTGTTGGTATAGGTAGTACCAATTAATTCATATAAGTCATCCCCTACTATAGTTCATACCTATATAGCCTAGGATCCTCTCCTGGTGTGTAATCGGTTCATTCATGTATCCCTCTGCTTATAGGCCTTGCAGGAGTCGCTGCTTGTCCATGCTTTCTTGTAGCTTGATCACTCTTGCCTTGTCAAGCATTACATACCCACCAACTTCCACTTGGTTTGTCCCCAAAGCACAGGTACTGGCAGGTGTAGCTCTGATACCATTTATAACATCCTATGCTACTTTATGGATTAATGACTATCCCCACAAACCAACACAGATCTTTAATGTGCTTTGTCCTTACTCACATGCATGTAACGACCCGATTTCCGTTTTAGAGTACAAATGACCGAAATGCCCTGAGGTCATTTTTGAAATTAAAGGACAGTTGCCCTGGCAACCCGAATGGGTCAACTCGATGTTTGAAGGGGATTATGCTGTTATGGATGATATCTGAGGAGAAACCTCGTTCTAAACTTCGGCTCAAAATGACCAAAATACCCTCCGTGTCTACATGGGTAAAAGGTGCTGTTTGCCCAAAACTTTCCAGGAAGTTTAGAATGATGTTTATGAGCAATGTTTGATGTTTAGTCTGAGCAGAAGAATCAGCAGTTTAGCACAAAATTACCATTTTGCCCCTAGAACGAGTGTAAGTAAGCCTAATGACAATTAAGCAAACCTAAGCAATATTAGGCTCTAATCAAAGATTAATTTATTTGATAATTAATCTAGAGTCAAAATGATTTATTAAGGTTAATTAGAACCTAAGATTGCTTAGATAAACTCTAATTGCATTCTTTAAATTCAAGATTCCTAGTCATGGAATCTTGAATAGTGTTTTCTCTCTCCAATTCCTTAAATTAAGGAATTGAGCCATACCTCATTTGACCAAAAGAATTATTTTAAATTACTAATCTAATAAGGTTACCCTCCTAATCAAGTCTTGAACCACCTTAATTAACCATTTTCTCACCTAAACACTTGCTTATAAACTCCTAACCAAAACCTTAATCAAAGAAACACTTAAACACATCCTTAACCCACAATTACATGAACAAAAATCCCTTCCCCTTGGCTGATGAGGTGGCCAAATTGCCCCCCAAAAAGGTGCCACATGTTGAAATTTTGTTGCACTCTAAGCCCATACCTTAGGCCATACCTTGCCCATGCTTCCAACCATGCTTGCCATGCCTAAGCCCATGCTTTTGTAAAAGATATTTTCCTCCTCCTTGACCTTAAAAAGCCATCAGCCATTCCCTCCCTAAATCAGCCAACATGTCTCATTTTTCTATAAATACCAAGCCTTTGAAGACTTGGTTGCTCTTTGGATCATTTGCCAAGTTTAAGCATTCTTACACTTCTCTCATTTCCTCTCAAGTTCCCTCAACTTGGCTGATTTCTTCCTCAAGACTCCAAGAGGATTTCCTTCTCCTTCCATCAAGAAAACAAAGCTTTCTTACATCTCTCTTCAAGACTTCTTAAGGTAGGGGTTAAGTTTTGATGATTTTTGTTTGTGTTCTTCAAGAAAGTTCTAGTTTTTCTCTTGGTTTCAAACTCTTTTCCCTTCCCCTTTCTTTTTTGGCCAAGAGGCCTTTTTACAAGCTTGATGATGAGGTTTCAAGATAATGACTTGTTGTTGTCATGTGAGAAACCTCTAAAGCTTGAAACAACTTGGTCTTGGACCATACATGCTTGGATTTCCTTTCTTTTCTTGGCTTAAGTTTCGGTTTTCCTCTTCCTCTTTCCCTTAAGGATTTCAGTTTTTCTTCTTTGGATTTGAACAAAGTTTGTAAAATATGTCTAGTAGATCACAAAGTTTTGTTAAGAAAGTTAATCTTATGATTTCAAAGAGCTCTAAGCTTACCCTTGCCAACCTTAAAGTTGGTCGGCCGTTCTAAGAGTTTTACTCTAGATTGAAGCCCATGAGCAATAAAATAAAGAATATGACTTAGTTCTTGTAGTTTTGTTTAGACAAAGTGATGAACTTTGGGTCCATTTCTTTAAGCTTGATGATGAGTTCAAACCTTAAGATTTCTTTTGAAGTCTAGGTGCTAAGAACTCTAAAGCTTGCCTTATGATACATAATGGGTTGAGGTTTATGTTCCTCTAAAAGTCTTGCAAGAGCTCTAGTTAAGATAAAAATAGTTGCATTCATGTTTAAATTTATGTCTTGCATCTCATGTTTATTTTGATGCTATCACTAATTTCACAAGAGTAAATGAATGAACTTGCATTACCATATTTAAATTCCCAAGCTTGCATTTCATGTTTATATTTCAAGTCATCACTTAATCCTTAAAGATAATAATGAAGTTGCATCTCATATTTATTTTATGCTCTCACTTTACTTTCTAATGAAGAGTAAAATAAAGTGCATGGCATGTTTAAGATTTTGTCATCACCTAAATACTCTAGAGCTCAAAGACTTGCCCTAAGTATCCTAAAAAGGAAACTCCATCAAAAAGAAATGGATGAGTTTTGGTATGATTAATAATGGTTTGATTTTGTAAAATGCATGAATAATTTCAAGAAAATGTTGGAAAACTGTTTTATGAGGTCTCAAGATGTTTAAATAGTTTGGAATGTGTCAAAAATCATGTTTTCTCAAATTAGGAGGTTCTGGTAATCGATTACCATCCATGTAATCGATTACCAAAAAGTTTTGAAGGACTTTTGGTTTGGTAATCGATTACCAGAGGTAGCGTAATCGATTACCACGGCTTTTTCATGCCCAGACCTTTCTGAAACCCTGTAATCGATTACTGATAGTGTAATCGATTACCCTATGTTCTTTATTTTCGAAACGGGATTAACCCTAAGTAATCGATTACCAATGTATGTAATCGATTACCGTTGTTTTTGAAACCCAGAATGAATTGAGCTCCTGGTAATCGATTACTAGGAACATGTAATCGATTACCAGAACACCTTTTGTTTCTAAAAATGTCCCAAGAGAAAACTAGTAACTTATATGCATTTCAACCCAAGAGATTATGTGATCTTATGGGTTCATGATTTGGTTCTATGTTTGGCTACTGTATAAATGCTGTTCTAAGGTGTTAAATGTGTAAAATTATGTTGAGTGAAGCAAGGATCGATTTAGAAAAGTTAGAAAAGAATAAGTAATTAAAAAGGGATTAGAGATGAGAATTCTAGAACACCTTAATGCAAGAGATGCAAATATGTTCTAGCATGATTAATTCAAGGATAAATGATTCATAATTAGTAAGACATGTACAAGATCCCTTCATAAATAATTAGGTGTTGATTTCTAAGTTTAAGACAATGATAAGAGATTCAAAGTGGTTTATAACTTAGAGAACATGCCTAGGATTCCCTCATAATTGATCTAGGAATTAATTATGGAGCCTTAGGCGAAGATGGATCTTAAAAAGGGTCACGAATGGAGATTTTAGACCCTAAGCACATGATATTTTCTGCCCTTTATGATAAGTGCTTATTGGAATTTTGGTGAGTTCAAATCTTAGAGAAAAGTTTAAGTGTCAACCCTTGAGGGTAATAATGATGCAAATACAAGTTTAAAGCCCGTAAGGGTCAAAGCATAAGATACTATGAGATAGGTGGACGAGTATGATTATGATGATGAACCTCGTGCACACTTATGATGATGTGATTATGTTAGTTCCTTGAGCATGAAACTTTATGTGCATAATTTGATTTGGTGATATGATGAAATGTTGTGAGATGCATAATGTTTCAAAATATGAATGAAATTGAGAAATATGCTCATGTGAACTAGAAAGTTATTGCAATGAGAAAGTTCCATGAAAATGATGCATGTGACTGAAATTATGTGGCATGACTCAAATTTGAGGAAATTCGGAGATAGTGTTATGCCGCGAATTTCCGTCAAATTTGAGGGATATAAGAAAGTTTTTGAGAAAATGATGTTTAAGTGATATGCAGACGTACTTCTCCTACTCAGGTGAGAAGAAGGTAAAAGTGAGGGCATAGGCATTAGCCTGCAAAGCGACAAAGTCGCTGGTCTTAACCAGTCGATGCGTTTCGAAGAAGGAAAAGTATATGATGTTTAAAGTGACACACGAACGTACTTCTCCTCCTGAGAGGAAGGTGAAACGTGAGGGCATAGACATTAGCCTCCAAAGCGGACAAAGTCGCTGTCTTAACCGGTCGATGCGTTTCGAAGAAGGAAAAAGTCCCATGATGGGTGATCCTTAGGCCCCTACCCGTACTCTGGAGTCGGGATTATGATGATTATGATGAATATGTTTATGATTCGCTTATCAAGAGGATAAGTAAGAACTAGTGACGACTAGTTAAGGTATGAGCTCATAGCCTAGTTTAAGGGGTGCGGTTACTATTATGATTGGTGTCACAAGTATGAGAAAAGGAAAGATGTTCAAGAGAAAAGTTACATGCCACTTATATGTTGTTTGTTATTTGTTTGATTTACCTAAAGTGCTGCCATGCATCCATGAACTATTATGTTGCATACATGCATTAAGAATCATTATAAAAGACATGGACCTTGGATAAATACCTTTGTGAAAACCTCATAATGAACCTATGCATGCTTAACCTTTTCATAATAAACCCAAGGTTCCTGGGGACGTAAACGATGACACTAGGATAGAGGATTTCCCTCCTGAGATTCTTTAGCAAGAATTCTCACCCCTCTCTCTGTTTCTTCGTTACATCTTCAGACATCGATGGCGTCGTCGTGATTTTCATTGACCCGCCTACATGGGAGGTGCACTATGACCCTGAGCATCAGTCCTACCACTTCAAGGGTCATTGTGAGGTGCGCGTTTTGCATACGTGGGACGCCGTTGCCTTTCCAGTCTCCAGCTATCGCTTCGATCCGACTTCACCCTTTGGGGACGACTTGATCTTTAGAGGACATGACCCCGTGACGGGCGACCGCATGCCCGACCCTCGTCCTCAGCTTGCATGATCATAGGAGTTCGTATCCCTCATATGCCGTCGGGAGAGACCCTCTGAGGATCTCCTCCAATCGTATTCGGAGGACTCCGCCCTTCGTGCCCTCTGCTCAGGGTAGCGAGAGAGTCTCCAAGCCAGGCCTGTGAGGCGTGTACGTCAGCCCGAGAGACGCCCTCGCCGAGGTGGTCACGTCGCTTCGCGATCCGCATGCCCACGTCTCCTCTTCGATGGGCCACATTGAGGAGCTCGACAATTCGTAGGATACATATCCCCATCCGAGGATTTGCGTCGTCCGTAGGTGTTGGAGGAGAGTCTTAGCGTGGGAGTATCTTTGGGGTTGTTCCATGTATTTGTCTTCATGTTTCTTATTTTATGTTATTGTCCTAAAGCTCCCACTAGTATGGGTAAGACTTTATGTTTCTGTTATATTTCTGTTATGATGTACTAAACTATGTTATCTAATGTGATGAGGAATGATATTTATGTTAGATGTGTTTTTTTATGCTTATGTTCTGTATGTTTTATTTATTCTTCCGCTTCACGTTGTATATGTCACGCGCAAAGGCTCGCACTTTGTTTTATATGAATCATTTCAAAAAAAAATTTTACTCGTATTTTCCGCTAAGTATTTTGTAAATGAATTTAAAGAGAAGTAATAACTAATAATTAGTCTTGATACGTCCTAGGCGTATTGGGGTTAAATATTAGGGTGTTACATGCACCCTAGAAAAACTTCCAGGAGGTAACCCATCCCAAAATTTCTCCAAGTCAATCACGCTTAATCATGGAGTTCTTTAGTGATGGGCTACCAAAAAGAAGATGCATCTTGTTAGTATTGGTAGTACTAATCAATTCATATAAGTCATCCTCAACTGTATAGTCCCATACCTACAGCTTCCAGATCCTCTCATTCTGGTGTGTAATCGGTTCACTCATGTATCCCTCCGCTCAGAGGCCTTGCAGGAGCCGTTGCTTGTCGTGCTTCTAGGTAATCACTCCTGCCCTTATCCTGAGCATTACATGTCCACCAGCTTCCGCTTGGTTCATCCCCGAACCACACCATCCTGGGAGAGGTGCAAGCTCTGATACCATTTGTAATATCCCATACTACTTTATGGATTGACGACTATGTCCACAAACCAACATAGGTTTTCAGCATGCTTTGTCTTCACTCACACGCACCCTGGAAAAACTTCCTAGGAGGTCACCCATCCCAAAATTTCTCCAAGTCAAGCACGCTTAACCATGGAGTTCTTTAGTGATGGGTTGCCAAAAAGATGCATTTTGTTAGTATAGGTAGTACCAATCAATTCTTATAAACCATCCTCAACTGTATAGTCACATACCTATATAGCCTCAGGATTCCTCTTATTCTAGTGTGTAATTGGTTCATTCATGTACCCCTTGGCTTAGTGTAACGGCGTATTTTTACTATAATCTTTCCTGTCATTAGAAATTACCAAATTACCGTAGGTAAATATTATATAAAATTTGAGACCAAAAAATTCTCAATAAAGGAATATAACGTTAGAAGAGAAGTTAGGAGCAATTCGTACAAGCATTGCAAACCCCAATTTCTGTATGTGTAAAATGACCAAAATGCCCCTGAGGTTATTTTACTTAGAAAATGAGGATCGTGGGCCCCACCCGTCCTCAAGGGGATGTTTTGAGGATAATAAATGATTGTTTGTGTTATGTGTGTTAATAGAGGAGAAGAATCTCAATTTTGAGTTCCGACGCACGAAATGACCAAAACGCCCTGCTTGCTTTAACTCCGATTTGCATGCCGACTGAGTCCAAACCTCACTAAAATATTTTAAAAGGTGTTTTTAAGTTATGAATAACCATTGGTTAAGTCCGGATGGTCTGGCAATTTTTGGGTTAAATTACGTTTTGCCCCTCCGTTGCAGTTTTGCAAATTTTGAGATTTTTGATTTGTCTAACGAAACCTAAGCAATATTAGGCTCAAATTAAAGCTTATTAAATTCTAATTACTAATCTAGAGTCAAAATTATTTATTTAGATTGATTAGAACCTAAAATTGCTTAAAACACCCAAATTGCTTAGTAATTCACTTAAGCCCTTAACCGTAAATTCTCTAAATTGCATGAATACCTTGCCTACACCTAAATAATACATGGAACACACAAAATCCTCTTCCACAAGGCTGTAATGGCTGAAATTATTGAGTAATAAGTCAGAAAATTATTACACAAAAATCCAAAGAATGAAAACAAAGAATCATGAAAACATGGAAACATGATTCCATGTTTTAAGCCACCAAACAAAATGATTTTTCTTCCTAATTTTTTTCTCTAATTTTTGGTCAGATTTCCTTTCTTCCTTTGTCCATTTATGAGCTGCAAAATCTCTATAAATAGGCATGCTTGAAGATAGTTTAGATGCTTAGTTCATAACTTACACAAATTCTAGTCTTAGGAGCACCAAAAGCTTTCTTTCTTTCTTTCTCTTGGCCAAATTCTCCCTTCAGCTTTTCAAGGATATTTTCTTCATTTCACTCAAGGAAACCAAGTTCTCTTCCTTTCCTTCAAATCAGATTAGGTAGGGAGTTGTTTTTAAGTTTATTTCTATGTTTTGCTAAGTGTTGTTCTTGGTTCAAAATGATGATTTCATGGATTTTCTCTAGTTTTTCCATTTGGTTTTCTTCTTCCTTTTCTTTAACCAATTCAGCCATATGGCCTAGGTGGGACTAAGATGATGGCTTGATGATGAGGACCTTGAAGGTGGGTTGTGAATCCATCACAAGTTAGGCCTCTAAAGCTTGAAAGTTCCACTTGATGCAAAACTTTAAAGAATAATGTTTTTATGATGATTTTATGATCTTGAGTTTAGAATTTGAAAGATGTATTTCTCACTTTGTCTTGTTAAGATATATATATTGAATTTGTATTTCTATAAAGTCTTGAAGGAGCTCTAGTAAAGAAATCAAATGAACTTGCATCCATGTTTAAGTTTATGCCTTGCATAATCATGTTTACTTTTTATGTCATCACTAAAATTTCAAGAATGAATAAATGAACTTGCATACTCATGTTTAAATTTCCAAGTTTGCATTTCATGTTTATATTTCATGTTGTCACTTAATCTCTAAAGATAATAAAGAAGTTGCATCTCATATTTATTTTATGTTCTCACTTTATTTTATAATGGCTAAAAGAATCAATGCATGACATGTTTATTTTTATGTCATCACCTAAAGATCCTAGAGCTCAAAGACTTACCCAAGTATCACAAGCAAAGAAATAAGATTATTGGAGTTAAAGAATTGATTCTTTAAGAAGTCTTGAGATTGGAGCTTAAAAAGATGTAATAATAATTCTCTTCTCCTTTCAGGTCCAGTCCAATGCGCCGCCTCGGTTTCTTAAGATTCTCTTCTCCCTCCACTTCCTGTGCGGACTACGCTTCCAGTTTCTTGCATCATGTTTATATTTCAAGCTCTTGCATCATGTTTAATTTTCAAGTCATCACCTTAAATCTTAAAGATAAAGAAATGGATTTGCATATCATGTTTATAATTCCAAGTTATCACCTTATAATGACAAGATTAAAATGAGGTTGCATAGCATGTTTATGATTCTAAGATATCACATAAATCTCTTAAGCTCAAGACTTGCTCCTTTTATCTTAAGTGAGAATTTTAATTATGAAGATTCTTTCAAAAAGAATTAGTTTCTAAAAGAGTTTTAAAGCTTTGCAAGGATTCTACGGAAAACTAATATTTTATGTTCACTTCAAATGTGATTTTATACAATTATATGAGGTTCATGATTCGGCTTCTGATATGAGATTAGTACCAATAAATGATGATGATTTAATATGTTTGAAGTTGTGATAATTATGGTTTATTACTAAAGGAATGATTCTATGCATGTTAGAGATAAAACTAGCTTCCTAGAAAACCGTAAAAGCAAGATTTCTAGAACTTTAGAGAATGAAATTTATGCATTATGTCCAGAGCCTTTAGTGACCTTAAGAACCAGATATTATTATGTTTAGATAAGGGACAATGATTCATAATTGGTTTAGTAATTAATTTTAGCATCATAGGGAAAGCTGTAACGAGAAAGGGTTAAAAACGTAACTTCTAGCACATAAGACCTTAAGAACAACTTACTGTCTATGCTACCCCATATAGTCTAATAATGTTCTTAAGGCTTATAATTGATGGTAATAAATCCCTTAGATGCATAAGTAATTAGTTTGATAATTAAGGTTACCCAATTTTAGAGTTCGGTTATTTAAGGGAGTTTACCTGTGAAAATTTTAGATGACATCTTTTGATGCTTTGGAATGTCAGTTATATGATGATGTAATGCCTACTGAGAATTTGATATTATTGAATGATTTCATGGCTTGCATGTTATAATTGCTATTGCAAACAATGAGAATGTTCATGCATCTTGATGATTATGATATAACATGCTAAGACTTAATGGTGATTTAAACTCATGAGGAAATGATCCTTTGGACCCATAGACTATAGGTGGTGAAAAGGTGATCTTGAGAAAATGATCCTTTAAGACCCATCAGACTAGAGGTGGTGAAAAGGTGATTCTTGCCCCCTACCCCGTTCTCTCAAAAGGGTAGAGTCAGGATTTTAACTTATCAAAAGGGATAAGTATATGCTAGTGACGACTAGTAAGGTATGAGCTCATAACCTAAATTACTCCCAAAAAGGTGGAGTATAGGGTGGCCCCAAGGAAAATAATGATGATGATGACAAGATTTTAAGTCACCTAGGACACTAAAGGAATGAAATATGTGCACCATGTCTTGTGCATAGCTATTATGGTATGATGTTCTTCTGCATAGCATTTTATGAGATGATGATGGGAAATATGATGTTCTTCTATGTATAGTATTTATGATATGATGATGAGAAATATAATGTTCTTCTATGCATAGTATTTATGATTTGATAATGAGAAATATGATGTTCTTTTATGCATAGTATTTATGATATGATGATGAAGAATACGATGTGTTGATAAAAGGAAAAGTTCATTATAAACATGACATGCTAAGTTTATGATGCATTATAAGACGCATGATTAAAATCGACAAACCTCGGTAAAGTATATTTTCGAACTTAATAAATCAATCTTAGCATGCTCACTATTTCATAATAACCCCGAGGTTCCTGGGGACGATGATGATGACACAATGCATCATGAGGTGAGTACCCTACTGAGATTCTTTATAAGTTTCTCACTCCCTCTATTTTTCTTTCCATCTCGTCTTCAAGAAAGAAGGAAGCGTTCGTGAATCACATTGAGGCTGGGTACTGAACTTGAATCCCTAGTTTCACTCGTATATTTCAGATATCTATCCCTATCCCTGGAGTGTTATTACTAGGTGCCATTAATGGATGTCCTTCTATCCATATATTATTTATGTTTTGTTAGATTGCCTACACTTAGTCTTATTCGTTGGTAGGCAAAATATCTATATGATATGTAATTATGGATGCTGTATGATGGAGCCAATATATTATGATGTGATGTTTGTAAATTCCTATGTGTCTTTTAAATTTTGCAAAATCATTCACGTTAAGCGCGGCTCACGATTTCAATTATGTTAAAAAAAAAAAGGGCTCGTAATTTCACTAAGAATTTTCAAAATATGATGAAAGAACCAAAGCAAAGAGTAAAGTCTAGTCATTAATCAAATTCAACCTAGGTGTATTTGGTTAATTACTAGAGTGTTACACTTAGAGGCTTTGCCAGGAGCCCTTGTCTGTGCCTTATTACACCGACAATCACTTCTACCCTCGTCACGGGCATTACATGCCCACCAACTTCCATTTGGTTCGTCCCCGAACCACACCATACTTGGGAAAGGTGCAGGCTCTAATACCATTTGTAATATCCCATGCTGCTTTATGGATTGACGACTATGTCCACAAACCAACATAGGTTTTCTCAGCATGCTTTGTCCTTACTCACATGCACCCTGGGAAAACTTCCCAAGAGCCATCCCAAAATTTCTCCAAGTGAAGCACACTTAACTTGGAGTTCTTTAGTGATGGGCTACCAAAAAGAAGATCCATCTTGTTAATATAGGTAGTACCAATCAATTCATATAAGTCATCCTCAACTATATAGTCCCATACCTATACAGCCTTAGGATTCCTCTCATTCTAATGTGTAATCGGTTCATTCATGCACTCCTTTCACTTAGATGCCTTACAGGAGCCGCTCCTTGTCCGTGCCTTCTTGTACCTACAATCACTTTTGCCCTCGTCAGAGCGTTATAGAAATAACTGAGGGAACATGTTTGAGGTTCAGGATGAAGGTAAAAGGTGATGTGAAAAGTGGGGGTTATTTAAGTGATGCGACACGACTGAAGCTGAGGCGATGTAGGAGGTAGAAAATCCAAAAGAGTATAAATTATCCTGCCTTTTTCATCCCTTTCAACAAGATAGATTTCTGACTCTTGAGATCACTTTTTGAAGAAATTGCTTTCTGAGCTTCACTATTCACTTTCTAAGCCATCGAGAGTCATCATATTCTTAACATAAGCTTATCTTCATATGCTGAATCCTATGATCCTAGATATTCTTCACTTTCTGATCCTCATCTTCTTCTTCGGCCATCCATCAGAATTTCTGATCAAACTATCTTCTTTCTGAACTTGTAGATGAGAATTCTAATCTTCAGTAAGATATGTGGTCTTACACACTAATATCTTGATATACCAACCAATTTGTGATCTTGGAGTGATTTTCTTGAACATAAAAACTGATGACTTTGCTTGGTCTTCAATTGGAATTATGAAGAGAGGATTTCCAGAGATGTTTATGCATGAATACATATGTAGATTTTATAAAAACTTTAAGTTCTAAAAGTTTTTTCAAAATGCAAGAGAGATCTTCAGTTAATGGTTTTGTGAATGTGTTTGACACTTGGTCTTTAGCATTCACAAGCATTATCTCAACATCCCCTTTTTGAACAAGATCTTTGAATAAAAGGTGTTATCCGAGGACTTGGATGTAGAGTGCTAACAAAGAACCTTAGCAAGATAGATAGAATGAGCATTATCATAGAGAATAGGGATTTGAAATACCTCAAGAGATGGTCTTTTAGCTGGTTCCTTGTAGGCATCTCTGTGCAACAAATTATGGAGCTGCATACTGAGTCTTTCCACTATTTACTTCGTTAACCTATTTCTCAACAAGAACGTGCTTAGTCTTTCTTACTAAGCTTGAGGAGCTTGTTTCATACCTTAGACAAACTTCATTAGCTTGAAGACATGGTTGGAAAGGTCTTTATTCTCAAAACCAGGAGCTTGTTTTATAAATTTCCTCAGAGAAGAATCCAATTAGAAATGTAGACTTAACATCCATTTGGTAAAGAATGAATCCCTTGAAGGTAGTAAAAGCATGTAGCATTTTGAAGGCTTCAAGCCTGGCTACTAATGCAAAGGTTTTATCATAATCAATCCCTCTGTTGATTATAGCCTTGTGCACCAAACTTTCTTTGTTCTTCATGACTTTGCCAGCACCATTGAAAATATTCTTGAAGGACTCCTTTGTCCTGATGATGATATTTCAACTGGTCAACTAGACTTTTCCTTTTTTGAACTTGGTCAACTTCTTTTGCAAAGCATCCACCTAACTTTGATTTTCTCAAAGCTTTTTCAATACATTTAGGCTCAAAGGTGGAGATGAAAAAATAGATTGACATATCTTTAAAGGATGACCTGGTCTTCATACCCTTGGAAAAGTCTACGAACTTTGTCTTGAGTAAGCTATCTTTGAAATCAGAAACTCCTTTGTAGTTTCTATATCATTGAGATTTCTCATCTTTTCTTTTGTCTTCAGATTACTCATCTTTGTGTCCAAATTACTTTCTGATCGCTTTGGAGTATCTGAGCATGCTTTTTGAAGATTTTGCTTTCATCAACTTGCTTTTTGTAACTTCCTTAAGACTCATTTGCTCATGGCTTTACTTTAGTTCTTTTGACAACATTAGGAAAGACTTTTTAAGCACATTCATCATCAGCTTGAGTTGTTTAAGGTTCTTATGCTTTGAGCTTCTAATCCACTTCTGACTTAGGATAAGTACAGGTGGTCACAATCTGTTTGTTCCTTGACACTCCAACCTGTCAACTTTTCAACATACCCCAATATGAATAGTTTTTTATTTTGGTACCTAGGCTTTCTTAGGTCCTTTTTGGTTAGTTTTCAAAGGAGAGGTTTACCATCCTTTCTAAAGGTTTCTTTTCTCAAGAATCATTTGTCAGGTGGGTGTTCCTTCTTGTGGCAAATAAAGCAAACACAATATAGAGATATTGAATAAGGTTGCATTGCTTCTTCTCTTAGATATCCTTTTCATATCTTAACCATGTTTCCTGATAAAATGGCTTCTGACCTTTAGCATAAAACAAGGTTTTTGTACCATTTATCATATGAGCTAGGTCAAATATCAGAAGCCATGAAGCCTTCTCAAATTCAAAATAACTTTCTGACATCTTTCTCATTTCTTTTGGAGACTTGAGTTTCTAAGGCTACCTTCTAAGTTCTCTTTATTAGTTGAGATATTTAAATGAATGAGTTTGATAATCTTTTAGCAACTCATCATACTATGTAAGAACTAAGTTATATGAAAAGTTGGGTTTAGATACTCTTACCTTATATTCCTCTGTGAAGCATACACAGTCATGATAGATAAATATGCAATATCTTCTAGCTCATCATGACTTTTTGACCAACTTTTCTTCTTCAGAGTTACTTCAGGGTTAAGCACGCTCTTCTCCTTGAGGTTGGAAATTTTATGTGATGCCTTGAGCTTAGAATTATTGATTCAAGATGTTCCTTCTTACTCCAGTTAGGAGGTTTCTCTTTCAAGATATTCTTTGCCTTTTTTGTCTTTCCTGAGACTAATGTCTCTTCTTTTCTATGCTTAGCCATTTCAGGATTTTAACAATTTTTCACAGACATAGAGAATTCATCTCCATTTTCAATCTCAGATTCTTCATCGATATTTCCTTTTCACTTGAGGTCAATGCAACTTTCATTGCTTTAGCTTTGCACAGCTTTTGACAAGATAACTTTATGGTAAAAGAAAACTTTTAAGATGATTTAAGTTCAACAGGAAAGCAAGTTTATCCACTTTCATTTCATATGCCACAACCAATAAACATGTAATGTTTATCTCTACTTAGTGCACGTATGAGCAAGAGCTTGGCTTAAGGAATTCAACTAAACACTTTCTTTTTGTTGTTCTTATCCAATTGCTTCTTAGGACTCTTCTAGACATTGAGTGTGCCTTGACAAATACTGGAACCTCATGATAAAAATGGTCATTGATAGAATGATCTTCTATAACACGAATTCATGCCATTTTGTCCCTCTAATCTTTATCCTTTGCAATCGTTGGATTGCTCAAGCCCTTAGAGGCCTTGCTCTAATACCACTTGTAGGTAAAAATTTACACGAGAAGGGGGTTGAATCGTGCTTTCTCTCTTTAATTGAAACATTTACAAAACAACTATCAATCATTAAGCTTGAAGTGCAATGAAATAGGATTAGTTATTTTAGAAAGTAGATCTTTGAATCATTCAGTATATAACAGAAACGCTAAAAGGAAATATGAGCAGATAAAATAACATAATAAATCAAGTAAAGAATCAGGAAGAAAAAGATATGACACAACAGATTTATACTGGTTTGGCCAAAACTGCCTACATCCAGGACTCAACACATGTTGAGATTCCACTAAAACATCTTTATCAAACTAGACAAAGAACTTTGATAGTCTTTACATTAGCCTTCCCAAGCTTTCACTTATGACCAGTGGACAACCCCACTATCACAAGTTGAGTAGTTATTCACCAGCCTCTCCAAGCTGAACCTTGAGTAATCTTTTACTAGCCTCTCCAAGCTAACCCCGGAACAAGTAGACAACCCACCTGTCACGTTGAAAGTAGTTATTCACCAGGCTCTACAAGCTTGAATGAGTAGTCTTTCACAGCCTCTCCAAGCTAAACCCGTGAAAGTAGACAACCCCACTGTCACATTGAAAGTAGTTATTCACCAACCTCTCCAAGCTGAACCTTAAGTAGTCTTTCTCCCCTCTAAGCTGAATCGTGACCAGGAAGAACACCTTACCTGTGTGTTGCAAGTAGTTTTACATTAGCCTCTCCAAGCTATCTCACACTGATCACTACCAATCAAGGATACAAAGATTTGTGTTTGGGTTGCCACTCAAACTAACATAGACTCAAGTTTCCTTAAAATATACATGAATAGCCTGGGATAACTTGAATGACTTCTTTCTATCATTTCTTCCTAGGAAGAACATATATCTAATCAAGAACGTAGAAAGAAGATTTTTACAAGTAAGGAAACTGATTATATGATGTAATGAACCTTCAGGAAGTGAGGAGATATTTAAGAGTTTCTACTATTGTGTAGCATCTCTCTAGTTCGTTTGAGCATAGCATCTCCATTTATAAATGGTATTCCTTGTGACGTCGCCCTTGATCAAATCTCCAAGTGACACGTGTTGATCATCTATTTATGTCTTGGAAAAGTAATCTAGAATAGTAGCCTTCTGTTGTTAGAGCTTTTGTAGAAGTCATTGTGAGATTGAGGTTTTTGATACTACTTCAGAAACTACTCTTACTTTTTGAATGTGGTTTCTAAACTCTTTCTTCTAGAAGCTGAGGTTGTTGACCAAGTTGGCAGAAGAGATGACTCACCAATTTAAAACTAGGTTTGACTTCAAATTTGAATTTCAAAAATTCAAATTTTCCCTACGTTTCCAGGAACGTTCAATGCTCCACGTGAAGTGAGCTTTTTGGAGTGTGCAATTAGTTCCTTGATGAATCTTTGGTTTTTAGATGTTAAATCCAAGCTTTATGATGATGAAGGATTTGTGATCATGATTATTGAAGTTAGTAGAACACATTTTGTAACACCCTAAAAATTATTTAAAAATTAATTTGAGTTTTATTAGTCGTAATTTCAAAAATCTAACAATTTAACAATGATAAGGGTGGCCAATGGACGTATTTAAAAAAAAAATTTCGGGCCAGGGTAAATAGTAACCTTGTGGTCCCACAACCATCAGGACAGCTGAAACCTAGATTCTGGACTGGGAAATGCCTAAGACTGAGCAAAGAGAGGGTTAACGTTAGAAATGATAAGGAATGAGAAGTTATACCTAGAATTAATTTTCTGGTAATGTTTGACTACCTGGGTACGCATTTTACTCATTTAGAGTTTTGATGTGCGGTTTTTAACACCGTATAAGTTACTTGGTGGCCAAGTAGCCTTTACCATCCACTTTATGCCAAGTGGATGGCAAGGATTAAACTTGAAAAACAAGTTTAAATATTGACCTTTCATTTATTATATTTTACTCGGAGCCAATATCTCATCCGTTCTGTAAAATTTCTATGCGTTTCTAACACCGAAAGAAGTTTAATCATTATACATGGATAATGTATATCCGTTCAAGCCAAGTGTAAGGCTAAGATTTAATCTTGTAAACCAAGATTAAATCCTAGCCATCCATTTGTTTTCCTTTTATTTAAAGAATTACACATTTATATTATATGATATCTACACTTTAACACAAAATAAACACAACACAACCAACGTTATCACCCCACCATCATCGTTTTCGTCCAAAAGGCCTTGAAAAGTAGCCTTCCATTGTTCTTCCTCTAAAACCTCCATTAACAAACTTCAAGCTTGCAAAATCCTAGCTCAAAGTCACCAAAACACCAAGATCCTTTCACTAAACTTGTTCTACACCTCAATACCTACAAATCTAACCGATTAAAATCTCAAATCTCCATCAATCCTCACCTTGATACCTTGCTTCCTCACTGATTTAGGAAGGATTTGAGGTTGATTTGGGAGCTTTGAAGTGGAAGGGATGAATCTTGGAGCAACTTGGAGCCAAGGATCCATTAGACACCAAAAGTAGGGTTTTCTTTAGCCTTTTCTTCCCAAATTTATTCTTAACATTTTTTATTGATCTTGGCCCGAAATTTTTAGCTATATTGGTTGATAATATGTTGATATTGATGTATGAATTTTGATGGAGTGTTTGAATGATGTTAAAAATCATTTTTGTCAAAAGAGATTTTGAAGCATGTTGCTAGAATTTCAGTTTTACTATGGGTAGGAACTGAACACGAATTTTTTGGTATATTTGTGGATATTTTCATTAGATAGAAAAAATATATGTTGAAGCTAACATCCTAGGCTAGTTCCATAAATTTTCTTGAGCCTTGTCAACTCCTACTCCTAAAAAAATCATGAACTGAAGACTATATAGGTGCTACCTAAATTCCTGGTCTTGAAGCTGCAAATTTTGCTAATTTTTTTAACATAGCAAATGATTGATTTTTCCTTTGAAATTTTTCCAAAAGGTTGAACACATCTTAAAGTTCAACTGTGATGTTGAATTGACACTATCATTTGCTAGAGTTAAAAATAATGAATTTTGGGTTCTAAGTTGAGGTTAAATGGTCTTGACTAGAATTTGTGTAATTTTTTAACATAGTTAGAGAATTCTTTTTGCTTTGGAATTTTTAGGGAACCTTGTGGACACATTGAAGTGTCTTGGGTAATTTCTATAGCTTCTTAATTGATTGTTTGTTATGCAAATAAATTGTGCTATGAATATGTGAAATCTCCATTGTGTTGAAAATGAATTGATGCTTGAAATTGATGAAATAATGGCATATTGTACTAGTATAGCATGAGCACAACAATATGAATATGAATAATTGAGCATGTGAACTTATTGTGTGGTTAGGCACACATAGGTATGAATGCTTATTACAATTGATCATATGCGAAAGAAAAACATAAGATTATGTTTCTTGGCTGGAGAAAGTAAATCCTTGTTGGGAAAGTAAACTTGACTACCAAGAAAACATAAGGTTTATAATTCTTGGGCTAGAGAAAGTAAATCCAGTTGTCAGGGAAAAAACCTGACTAGTTGGGGAAAGTAAACCTAACTACCCTTGAATTAAGTCGGGAAAGTAAACCTGACTAGGAATGTATGAGAATTGGAGAAAGTAAATCCAATGATTATGTATAGGAATGAGCTTAGCCTGAAAATGCAGCCTATTACCTTAAACTAGTCTTTTATTTTATGTGCTAAGTGAAGAATTTTAGTATTAATATTGAGGCCAATATGTTAAGTTGTGATTTAGTAGTATAGGGTTTATATGCTGTTGAGTAATATGATATGTGATTCAATAATAAAAGCTACCCACTTTGGAAGGATGATTTTAGAACTTTAAAATGGATATTTAATATGTATTGCATGATCACATTTTCTTTATAAACCGAAGTGGCTGGGACGATGACGATGACATTATGATTATGTGTTTCGGGATACCTACTAAGAATTTCAAAATCTCACCCCTGCTTGTTTGTGTTTCCTTGTCGTCTCCAAGTTGATTCTAGAGGATAGTGAAGCAGCTACATGAAAGACCAAATTGTAATTTCTATAGTTTAGTTATGGGAACTTGGATCTCTTGTACATAGTTATATATATATATAAATATAGTAAAGAATAGATGTGAACTAAAGCTCATAGAAGAGCTTCCTTTTGTGCTTGACTTGTATTAAATAAATACGTTGTTTCTTGCTATATATTTTGATAGAACCACGAGTTAGTTAATATACGGTTTGCGATTCTTGCTATAGATAATTAAGAAAGGTCCGCAAACTTATAAGTAACTACTCCTCAAGTACGATGTCATGACTTAAGAATGATGTTGTACTTCTGGGATGTTACATTATGGTATTAGAGAGTTCATCCTTGTAGGACCTTGAGGAATGGGCTGACTATGCTTCCAAAGTATAGATAAGTCATGCCTTGAATCTTATCTATATGATAGGATATAGGGTTTAGATATGCATGGTCTAGTGGTGTTATAGTTGGTTGTTGTCATACTTAGCAGAGTGTTGAGCCTGATAAACTCAATATCTTTGTCTAGTGTGTTCAGGAACTAATGGTAGACCATAGACGTACTAGGAACGGGAAGGCTTAGGACGACATGATGAATACTCTTTGTGAGATGGCTATCGATATGAGAACACAAGCCACAACACCAGAGTTTAACCAAAAATGCCGAAGGACGTCACCACCCAAAAATCCGATCTAAGGTTGGACGTTTAGCATTTGATTGTTGTTTTTTTTTGCCTGTGTGGATTTCTTGTTTGATTTATGAAGTCTCTTTGAATCGTTTTCAAATGAATTTTGAGGGCAAAATTCTTTTTAAGGTGGGTGGTAATGTAACACCCTGAAAATTATTTAAAAAATAATTTGAGCTTTATTGGTTGTAATTTCAAAAATATGACAATTTAGCAATGATGAGGGTAGCCCAATGGACGTATTAAAAAAATATTTTAAAGCGTGGTAAATAGTAACCTTGCGGTCTCATGGGCCTATCAGGAGAAACCTGGATCCAGGGAAATACCCTGGAGAAAAAAGAGAGGGTTAAGGTTAGAAATGATAAGGAATGAGAAGTTATAGCTAGACTTAATTTTAGGGTAATATTTGACTACCTGGATATGGCGTTTTACCCGTTTAGGAGAGTTTTGGTATGCGATTTTAACACTTACAAGTTACTTGGTAGCCAAGTAACCTTTACCATCCACTTTATGCCAAGTGGATGGCAAGGATTAAAACTTGAAAAGCAAATTTTAATCTTGACCTTTCATTTATTATATTTTACTCGGAGCCAATATCTCATTCGTTCGGTAAAATTTCGGTGTATGGTTTCTAACACGAAAAATAGTTTAATCATTATACATGGATAATGTATATCCATTCAAGCCAAATGTAAGGCTAAGATTTAATCTTTTAAAGCAAGATTAAATCCTAGCCATCCATTTGTTTTCCTTTTCTTTAAAGAATTACACATTTATATTATATGATATCTACACTTTAACACAAGATAAACACAACACAACTAACCTTATCACCCCACCATCATCATTTTTGGCCAAGAGGCCTTGAAAAGCAGCCTTCCATTTTTCTTCCTCTAAAACCTCCATTAACAAACTTCAAGCTTACAAAACCCTAGCTCAAAGTCACCAAAACACCAAGATCCTTTCACTAAACTTGTTCTACACCTCAATACCTACAAATCTAACCGATTAAAATCTCAAATCTCCATCAATCCTCACCTTGATACCTTGCTTCCTCACTAATTAAGGAAGGATTTGAGGTTGATTTGGGAGCTTTGAAGTGGAAGGGATTAATCTTGGAGCAACTTGCAGCCAAGGATCCATTAGATACCAAAAGTAGGGTTTTCTTTGGCCTTTTCTTCCCAAATTTATTCTTAGCATTTCTGATTGATCTTGATCCGAAATTTCTAGCTATATTGGTTGATAATATGTTGATATTGATGTATAAATTTTGGTGGAGTGTTTGGATGATGTTAAAAATCATTTTTGTCAAAAGAGATTTTGAAGCATGTTGCTGGAATTTTGGTTTTGCTATGGAGGAATGAACACGAATTTTCTGTATATTTGTAGATATTTTCATTAGCTAGAAAAAATATATGTTGAAGCTAACATACTAGGCTAGTTTTGTAAATTTTCTTGAGTCTTGTTTCGGACTACTACTGACTGAAAAAAATCATGAACCGAGACTATATAGGTGCTACCTGAATTTCTGGTCTTGAAGCTGAAAATTTTGCTAATTTTTTTAACATAGAAAATGATTGATTTTTCCTTTGAAATTTTTACAGAGGGTTGAAAACTTCTTAAGTTCAATCATGATTTTTCTTTTGAATTGATTCAATCATTTGATAGGGTTAAAAATTATGAATTTTGGGTTCTAAGCTAGGTTAAATGGTTTTTGACCACCGAATTTGTGTAAATTTTTAACATAGTTAGAGAATTCTTTTTGCTCTGGAATTTTTAGGGACCATTGTGGACACATTGAAGTATCTTGGGTAATTTCTATAGCCTCTAAATTGATTGTTTGATGTGCAAATAAATTGTGCTATGAATATGTGAAATCTACCATTGTGCTGAAAATGAATTGATGCTTGAAATTGATGAAATAATGGCATCTTGTACTAGTATAGCATGAGCACAACAATATGAATATGAATAATTGAGCATGTGAACTTATTGATGAGATTAGTCACACTTAGGTATGAATGCTTATTACAATTGTTCATATGCGAAAGAAAAGCATAAGATTATGTTTCTTGGGCTGGAGAAGTAAATTTTGTGAAAAGTAAACCTAACAAGTTGGGGAAAGTAAACCTAACTACCAAGAAAACATAAGGTTTATAATTCTTGGGCTGGAGAAAGTAATTGGTTGTAGGAAAAGTAAACCTGACTAGTCGGGGAAAGTAAACCTAACTAACAAGAAAAACATAAGGTTTATAATTCTTGGGCTAGAGAAAGTAAATCCTTGTTTAAAAGTATACTTGACTAGTCAGGGAAAGTAAACTTAACTACCTTTGAATTAAATCGGGAAAGTAAACCTGACTATGAATAGGTGTGTATGAGAATTGGAGAAAGTTAATCCAATGATTATGTAGAATGAGCTTAGTCCTGAAAATGCAGCCTATTACCCTAAAGTAGTCTTTTATCTTGTGTGCTAAGTGAAGAATTTTAGTATCAATATTGAGGCCAATATGTTAAGTTGTGATTTAGTAGTATAGGGTTTATATGCTGTTAAGTAGTATGATATGCAATTAAATAATAAAAGTTACCCATTTCGGAAGGATGATTTTAGAACTTTAAAATGGACATTTAATATGTGTTGTATGATCACATTTTCTTGATAAACCAAAGTTGTAACACCCAAAAATTACTTAAAAATTAATTTGAGCTTTGTTAGTCATAATTTTAAAAATATAACAGTTTACCAACGATGAGGGCGGCCCAATGGACATAATAAAAAAAAAAATTCAAGTCAGTGAATAGTAACATTGCGGGCCCACGTGTCCACTGGAAGCCAAAACCCTAGATTCGGCATTAGGAAATGCCCTGAATTTAGAAAAGAGAGGGTTAAGGTTAGAAATAGTTAGGAATAAGGATTTTATACCTGAATTTAATTTTCGGGTAATATGGTTCAATTGGGTGTGGTGTTTACCCGTTGAGATTTCGGTGTGTGATTTTTAACACCAAAAGACATTTCCATCATCACAAATGGTTGATACCTATCTAGTAAGACATGTGGAAGGCCAAGATTTAATTTTGGAATCCAAGATTATATCTTAGCCATCCATTTTGCTTTATTACATAAATGATTACTACTTTACAAAATATCTTCAAAAGCATTCAATATAAAAGAAACAAGTCATCAACTCCTCCTCCAAACCACCTAACCTAATCACTTTCTTCTTCAAAATTTTGTGCATCCTTCAAGGAGAAAAGAACCAGCCACCATTTTCATCTTCAAGAGCTTGATCTTGAGTTCTAAGCCCAAAAACCCTAGCCTAGAGTTGTGGAAACCTCAAAGTTCCTTCATTAAACTTGTTATACACCTTAATCTCTACAAATCTAACTGAACAAAATCTTCATTCCTCATCAAACATTGCCTTGTTACCCCATACCTCACTGATTTAGGAAGGGTTTGAAGTTGGTTTGGGGGCTTTGGAGTGGAAGGATTCAAGCTTGGATCATCTTGAAGCCAAAGATCCACTAAGTTGCCAAAAGTAGGGTTTTTGTTGCATTTCTTTGTCAAATTTTTCTGATCTGTTTTGGGTTGAGCTAGGTCCTAAATTTCTGATTTTATTGGTTGATATTATGTTGATATTGATGTTTTAATTTTGGTGGTGTGTTTGGATGGTGTTAGAAAATGGTTTTTATCAAAACAAGTTTGGACTAGGTTGCTGGAATTTCTGTTTCCTCAGTTGTTCATGAATATTCTGGTATAGTTGTGGGTAGTTTCATGAGCTATAAAAATTATATGTTGGATTTAACATCTTATAATAACTACATGAATTTTCTTGAGTGTTGATTTTAAAGTTTACTATCTCAAAAAAATCAAAAACCGAAATGAGACTAATGCTTGATTGTTGAAACTGAAGCAATAAAGTTGTCCATTTTTATTACCATAGTAAATGATTGAACTAGCCCTTAAAATTTTTACAAAAATTTAATAACATATTTAACTGAAAATTTTATTGTCCATTGATTCAATCATTTGCTAGGGTTAAAAATTATGCGAACTCTGGTTGAATTGTGAATTGGTGGTCCCTGACCACTAAATTTGTACAATTTGAAGATGTTAGAGAGCTTCGTTTGTCTTGAAATTTTTACAGGGTCTTTTATACATATTGTAGTGTCATATAGAATTTTTTTGGCTCTTGAAATAGCTGTTTATTATGATAATTAAATGTTGTGTCTAGGATAGTAAATCTGCCAAAGTGCTGGAATGTGAGAGTGGCTGAAAATTTGTGGTAAAATGATATCTAGTCCAAGTGTATGGCATATGAATGCATGCTAATTATTTCAATTACTTATCCATGAGGTATGAATGGGCCTCTAATACGATTGAATACCTACATGTGGCTCATGCGTGCATTTGAGAAAAGAGAATATATATGAACTTAAATTGTGCATGTTCTGACATATGGACAAAATAGAAACAAGACTTAGATTGAATGAGGGAAGGAAACATAAAAGAAGAACCTCCCTAAATATTTTGAGTTGATAGATGTATTGGCTAGGAATAGATCTGTGCGTGATTCGGAAATGGAAAAAATGAAGTTCGATGATCACGTATAGGACTAACTATCCTAAGCAGACTATTTCCCTTGTGTGGTGTAAACCACTACAGATACCATTGGTATAAATTATTTATTGTGGAATTGTCCATGACAAATACCCGTTGGGTATAACTAAGTCTTTCCTATGTCAATGAAAAGAGAAAAATATACTGATTTGATACTTATGGCCATAAGTGAAACCATGTCACCTTGAGATAAGTTCATTGCATATATTATATGCTATTCATCTTATTATGGATTTTCTGCCTTGTGTAATTCAGTAATTATTAGAACATTATGAGATATATGCTTTACTTGATGGAATGCTAAAAGAAACCCACTTCGGAAGAATGGTTTTTGAACATTAAAACGAATCTATGTTATATGTTGCCTGTTCACTTTTTCTTAATAAACCGAAGTGGTTGGGCGATGACGATGACATTATGATGGTGTAACTGGGGATTGCCCTCCTAGAATTGTTTAATTCTCACCCCTATGTGTTTGTGTTTCTGTTCGTCTCCAGGTTAAGTCAGGGGATGATGAGGCTGCTACACAGAAGAACTTGGAATGGCAATAGTGTAGCGGTGAATGTTTATATTAGGCTGTATTTAGTGGAATGGAAATGTATGTAACTATATTAGAGAAGAAATATGTACTAAAGCTCATAGAGGAGCTTCTTCTTGTACTTAGCTATGTGCTCAATGAATGTAGTGTTCTTTTGTTATATGTTTTAATAGAATTGCGTTTAGTTATTATCTACATTAATTGAGCTTGCTATAGATACTTAAGAAAGGTCTGCTAATTAATAAGTAACAACTCTCGAGTATGACGTCATGACTTAAGGATGGGGTTATACTTGGGAGGATGTTATAGAAGTGGCTGGGACAATGATGATGATGATGACATTATGATTATGTATTTCGGATACCTACCGAGAATTTCAGAATTCTCACCCCTGCTTGTTTGTGTTTCGGTGTCATCTCCAGGTTGATTCCAAGAATAGTGAAGCGCTACAAAAAAGACTAAATTGTAATTTCTATAGTTTAGTTATGGGAACTTGTATCTATTGTACATAGTTATATATATATATATGTCTGTAAATATAGTAAAAAATAGATGTGAACTAAAGCTTATAGAAGAGCTTCCTTTTGTACTTGACTTGTATTAAATAAATACACTTGTTTCTTGCTATATATTTTGATAGAACCACGTTAGTTAATATTCGATAATTCTGCTATAGATAATTACAGGTCGCAAACTTATAAGTAACTACTCCTCGAGTACGATGTCACGACTTAAGAATGATGTTGTACTTGGTGGGATGTTACACATTTGCTTCGGCGTTTTGATGGATATCTTTATTTTAGGTGTACTTTCTAAGTCTCAAATCTTAGTTTCTTGTACTTGCCTTGATATTCTTTCGCATGTAAGGCATGTATGCATACTTTGCCTGATATAATATTCACTTTCTATTAGGTTCAATCTCTTTATATAAGATAAATCATGTTTGCACATGCAAAGTCAATTTATTCTTGCTTTAAGTCCGCATTATGCAATTGGAAATACATGTATGCTATGTCAAGAAACTCAAGGTAGACATTAGTCATTCTTCAAAATATTTTCTTTAAATTGGATTTGTTGTCACTCTAAACATTTCGTATGAAGCTCTCTACAGGGTTCTAGAGCTAACAAGTTGCACTGTGGTGTAGATTAGAGTGGCACATGAAAATAGGGATTTCCTATTTGGAGTTGTTATGGTTGTCCCATTTTCGTCCTTATTCGTAAGTTAGTTTTGGTAGACGTGCACCAACTATGGGTTTAGCTACGCCATAGTTATGCCTAGCCTCTGAAATATTGTATACTCAACCTCTATTGGTGGACCTGATATAATTGAGAGGGTATTATACTTGTGGAATACCTATGTATAGGATTCTCATGTGATGTGATATTTTAGTTAATGTCATGCTATGATGATGTTATTAGTTTATGTTGTGCCCTCTGATTTTGTATGTATGTTATGTGATGGATTATTAAAATACGTTGATCCAATGTACTATTATTACATCTTATATGACAAATATTTATACACTATAATTTATACATGAACAGCTTATAGTTTGGTCTTTCAAATTAAAAAAAAATGGGTCATATTTTCCATGGACTTATTTTCAAAGTTTTAAAATCAAGTAAAGTTCTGAAACAAAAGAGTTAACAACTAACAATTAACCATTATGCGTCCTAGGCGAATTGTGTGAAAGTTAGGGTGTTACATTTTGGTATCAGAACAATTTTGTAACACCCTCCCAAGTGTAACATCATCCTTAAGCCATGACATTAGACTTAGGAGTTGTTACTTATAAATTAGCATACCTTTCTTAAATATCTATAGCAAGTTTGATTGATTCATACCATAACTAATTCGTAATTCTGTACAATATATAACAAGAAACAAGTATTTATTAAATACATATTTTTAACAAGATAAAGCTCTTTTATGAGCTCCAAAATCCATATGTTCTCTATTATATTTACAACATGTATACAACTAAGTACAATCAATACAAGCCTTAGCCATAAAACTCCTGCAATTCGATGTTTTTTTTAGGTAGCAGCCTCATTGTTCTCTAGATCAACCTGGAGACAACACGAGAACACAGATAGATAACGGTGAGAATTCTAAGATTCTCAATAGGGTATCGCCAAAATGTACAATAAAATCCATGTCATCGTCATTGCTCCAGCCACTTTTGTTTATTAAGAAAATATCATCGTAACAATGGTTCATTTTTATAGTTCAAAAGCATCCTTCCGAAGTGGGTTTTTTTAAACATTCAATCACTTAGTCTACATATGTCATAGTACTCAACATCATAGTAATTAATTATAGACAAATAATTTAATAAAATATGCGTATGCATATAATAAATACGTGATCTTTCCTTTACTTTGGTATCTTTCTTAACTTCATGTGCCCTTGATATGTCGAAGGAGATCTCATATCTTTCTTGTGATCATATAACTCAATTCCATGCATTTTTCTCTTTTCATCGACATAGGGAAGACTTATTCATACTAAATGGTATTTGTAGTGGATAACACCACACATAGATAATAGGCATATCAGGATTGAGCTTATTCCTATACGTGATCATCAAACTTTATTTTTTTCGTTTTCAAATCTCATAGATCTATTCCTAGCCGATACGTCTCCTGACTCATAATATCTCTAGGGAGGTTTCTATTTTTGCCTTCCCCTTATTCAACATAAGTCTTGTTTCTGTTTTTGCCCATATGTCAGAACATGCACCATTGAAGTTCATACATTCTATTTTGTCACATATATCTGGCATTTACTTTCTTTTCCCAAATGCATGCATAAGGCACATATAGGCATTCATTCACAAGTAAGTTCAACCATGCCTCATAAACCAAACTTTTACTTCCTCTAGCATGCATTTATATATCACAAGTCACATGCTCAAATATTCACAATCAAGTATTCATATCATACTAGAACCATATGCCATTATATCATCAATTCAAAGCATTAGTACATTTCCAACACATTGACTGATTTTCACACTTATGTAGCAAAATTTAGTTTACATATCAAACAACCAAAATCAAAGCTACAAAAATTATCCATGACACTTCAATGTGTCCACAAGGTCCTATAAAAATTTCACAGTAAAACAAGCTTTTTATCTATGTTGACAAAATTGGACAAATTCATAGGTTAGAAAGTACTTATTCTTAAATAGCAAGAATTCTCAATTTTATAACCCTATCAAATAAACATGTAAAATCCTATAAAAATTCAGAGTTAGACTTCAAGATGTCCTTAATACCCTATAAAAATTTCAAGTCAAAATTCGATCATTTGATATAGTAACAAAATTAGACAAATTTATAGCTCCAGAATTTAATGTTCAATAAAAACCCTAACTATCTCGATTTTTGAAATTTTAAACATAGCAAAAGTGTTTTAAAAAGCTCAGAGAAATTCCTGGAGACACTTTCATATGTTATCTTCATCACATAAAAATTTTAGCTCAAAATAAGCCTCCAACTATGTGAATAAAATCATACAAATTGAGATGTGCTGAATCTGAAAATTCTAGCAACCTAGGTTAAAACTTATTTTGCCAAAAAAAGGGTTTTCTAACATCATCTAAACACTCCACCAAATTAGAGACATCAATATCTATATATTATCAACCAATACTACTAAAAATATCAAGTTAAATCAATTACCAAATTATAGAAATAAATTTGAAACGAAAAGGTACAAAAGCCCTACTTGTGAACCTTTAGGACTTCAAACTCCAAAGGATCCTCCAAAAATGGTTTTTCCCCACTTTAAGGCCCTCCAAACAGCACCAAACCCTTCTTTAAACAATGGGGTTTGAGATATCAAAGTGAGAAATTATGAGGAATTCAAATTCCAATTGGTTTGTTTGGTAGATTATAGAGAGTAGAACAAGTTTAGTAAAGGAAGCTTGGGTTTTTAACAACTTTGAGCTAGGTTTTGGAGTGATTGAAACTTGTTTAGTGTTGCTTAATAGAAAGAAAATGGAAGCTGCAAACTTGGGAGGCTTGGACGAAATTGCATGGTTGGAGTGATAAGGTTTGGTGGTTTATCTATATCTTGGTATAAATGTAGTCAAAGTGTGCATTTCTTCCATTTTAAAGAGAAATAATGGGATGGATGGCTAGGATTTAATCTTGTTTGTTAAGATTAAATCTTGGCCATTCACTTGGCTTGAAGGGATAAGCATTATCAAATTTTAAAGGCAAAACTATTTTTCTGAAAAATCGTATGTTGAAATTCCACCGAATGGGTAAAACACTATACTCGAGAATTTAGAATATTACCCAAGATTAACCTTGGGTCTAATACCCTATCCCAATCCTTATCTTATCTTCCCTTGGTCCCAGGATCTGCGGTCCCAATTCCAAGGTTACTATTGCATCTTCGGGCCTATAAAGTTACTATTTCCACCTGGGCCCAAAAATCACTATTCATGCACGGCCCAAATTTTTTTTTTCAACTCGTCCATTGGGCCATCCTCACCATTGCTGAAACTATCAAATTTTTAAAATTCTCACTAATAAAGTTTAAATTAATTTTTAAATAATTTTTAGAGTGTTATAAGTTAAATTCTCAGAGCCTGAGGATTGGACTACTATGCTTCTTAAGCATGATGCAATAGTTATGTCATGTGTAGAGCTTGATTGATAGGATAAGCTATAGGATAGAGATGCATGACGCTGTAGGTATGTGTGCCATGGTAACTAGCTCACTTTGCATGAAGTATCGAGCCTGATCACCTCAATTTTTATTGTTTGGTGTGCTTAGGGACTAATGGCACCATCCAACGAAATAGGTCTCATTAGGACAATAACAACTCCAGGAAAGGAGAAGACATTGTGGGTGCTCTTCAAAAAGTAGCAAAGGCTATGTAGCGATTGGTGGACCGCATGGACCGAGGATAAGGCAGGACTAAGGCTAGATAGAAATGCTACTATTGTTCATTTGGAGATCAAGAAACATGTTACCCGGTAACCAATGCCACATCATAAAGGATAATAACAAGAAGTGGCCAGCGATATAGCTAGAACATATAAAGGGAATACAACACCTCAAATCCCAAGGTTCAAGCATGAGTGCAAAAGAGGGCCTTTCATAGAGGATCGAGTGGTCCAAAAGGAAATAACCCCAAAAGGACCTAATTGTTTCACCTAAGCCTATACTTGTTGTTAATTGCCCAATATGTGGCAAGAATCATGGCTATCATCCCTACCTAGCTGATAAGGGAGTATGCTAGGTGTGGCAAACCTTGCCATAGATTCGTGAATGCAACGTAAAATCTCCACGGTTGACCGCTTCCTCCAGGACGTGTCAAGATCAAGTCTTTACAATCAATGCCAAGGATGCCTTTCACTCTGGTGATCTAACTCAAGGAAAGCATAAAATTAGTAGGATTTTGGGTGTGCTCTAATTTTGGTGCTGGAAATAGATTCATATCTTATGATCATGTGAAATCCCTTGACTATTTTTATTCATGCCCATTTTTTAATGTGATGGTCTTTTCATATTTGTCTACACTCAAACCTTTGGGTGAATTGTTGGTTATTCCCATTGTTGACTGGTTAAAGGTGTAATGACTTCGAGTTACTACTCGCACATGTCATGTTGTCTTTTCCTTCATGTTTGACCTGTCTTCTATTATTTGGTTATGGAAATGATTCTGTTAATGATTGGCTTTGTACGCCTATTTTCTCTTTAGTACAAATGACCGAAATGCCTCTAAGGTCATTTTTACCCAGAATTAAGGATAGTCGACACGGAGTCCTCGAATGGGCAAGCTCAATATTTGAAGGGGATTGTATTTGTTACAATTGATATCCAAGGTGAAAATCTCGTTTTCTGAACTTTTGGCTCAAAATGACCAAAATACCCTTGCTGTGTTCTACACGGGTAAAAGGTGTCATTTGAGCCCAAATTTTTCTAGGAAGTTTAGAATGATGTTTTTAGTGATGTTTGATGTTTAGTTGAGCCCAAAAGGTCTCAGGCAGTTTTAGTGCAAAATTACCTTTTTGCCCCTAGAACGTGTCCAGTGAGCCTAATAACGCAATTAAGCAAACCTAAGCAATATTAGGCTCTAATCGAAGATTAATTTATTTCGATAATTAATCTAGAGTCAAAATAATTTATTAAGGTTAATTAGGACCTAAAATTGCTTAGTTAAACTCTAATTGCATTCTTTAATTCAAGATTCCTAGTCATAGAATCTTGAATAGTATTTCTCTCTCCAATTCCTTAAATTAAGGAATTGTGCCATATCATTTGACCAAAGAATGATTTTAAAATTGTTAATCTAGCAAGATTACCCTCCTAATCAAGTCTTGACAACCTTAATTAGCCAATTACCTCACCTAAACACTTTCTTACAACTCCTAACCAAAACCTTAATCAAAGAAACACCTAAACACATCACTAAACCACAATTACATGAACAAACAAATCCTCCCCTTGGCTGTCCAAAATCTGGCCGAATGCATGGCCTCCAAGGAGTGTCACATGTTGAATTTTATCTCACTCAAAGAGCCATGCCTTGCCCATACTTTTGCCCATACTTCATCATGCTTGAACCCATACTCAAAGCCATGCCTTGTAAGAGATATTTTCCTCACTTTTCCCTCCCTTTGGCCATTGGCCATCGTTCCCCTGGCAACCCTCATTGTGCAAAATTTCTATAAATGCCAAGCCTTGAAGAACCTTGATACACTTTAGATCATTTGCTAAGTTTAGTTGTCTTGCACTTTCTTGCTTTTTCTCTCAAATTTCTCTCATCTTGTTCATCTTCTTCTTCCTCTTAAAGAATCCTTCCACCACCACAAACAACCATAAACCACCACTACCTCACCTTAAACCATCTCTTAAACACCCAAACCTTCCATTTCCAAGCTTAGAAACTCAAGGAAAAATCATCTTCCTTGAGCTTCCTTCTTGGCCGAAACCATCCTCACACTCAAGGGAAGATTTTTGTCTTCTCAACTCTTCAAGAACTCAAGCTTCCTTTCATTTCTTCAAAGACCTCCTTAGGTAGGGGTTTGTTTTCAAAGTTTTGCTTGTTTTCTTCAAAGAAAAGTTCTAGTTTCTTCTTAGATCAAAACTTTTTCTTCCTTTCTTTTTCCTTTTTGGCCATGAGGTCTATTCTAGAGAAAAAACTTTAGCTTGATAATGAGGTTTTAAGAAAAAGACTTGTTGATGTCTTGTGAAAAACCTCTAAAGCTTGAAACAACTTAGTCTTGGACCATACATGCTTGTGTTTCTTTCTTTTCCTTGCTTACATTTTCGGTTCCTTTTTCCTTTCTTTCTTAAATGGTTTTGACTTCCTTTCCCTTTTTCCTTTAAAGATTTCGGTTTCCTTTGTTCTCACTTGAACAAAGTTTGCTAAAAAGGTTATGTAGATCACAAAAGTTTTGTTAAGAAAATTAATCACGTGTTTTCAAAGAGCTCTAAGCTTACCCTTGCCAACCTTAAAGTGGTCGGCCGTTCTAAGAGTTTTACTCTAGATTGAAGCCCATGAGCAATAAAATAAAGAATATGACTTAGTTCTGTATTTTGTTTAAGACAAAGTGTTGGGCTTTGTGTCTATTTTCTTGAGCTTGATGATGAAGTTCAAAATCAAAGGCTTCCTTGAAGTCTTGAGGCCAAGAACTCTAAAGCTCACTTTATGTTGTTAAGATGCATAGTGGGTTAAGGTTGTAATGTTCCTTTAAAGTCTTGAAAGAACTCTAGTCAAGAATAAAATGAGTTGCACACATGTTTAAGTTTATGCCTTGCATAGCATGTTTATTTTGATGCCATCACTAAGTTCTCAAGATTAATTAATTGGACTTGCACTATCATGTTTAAATTTCAAGCTTGTATCTCATGTTTATATTTCAAGTCATCACTTAATCTTTAAAGATAATAATAAGGTTGCATCTCATATTTATTTTATCCTCTCACTTTACTTTCTAATGAAGAATAAAATGAGTGCATATCATGTTTAAGTTTATGTCATCACTTAAACCTCCTAGAGCTCAAAGACTTGCCCAAGTATCTTGCATAAAGTTTTAGAAAATGGAGGCATCCCAAGGATGCCATCTTGGCCTTATGGTGATGATGATGGACTTGGATGAGTTCATCTAATCATAAGTGTCCATAGTCTAAGTCCTGGAATTTTTCCAAACTTAGATGCACTCAAGGAGCTTTACGAACCAAGTTTTATGTTTTAAAATCCATTCCTTGAGCTAAATAAAATAGCCACTGACCTAGCACATTTTCATGTGATTTTAATGAGTTTAATTGGTTTCTAAAAGAGTTTTGAGTCCCTAAAATGATCCCAAGAGAAACTAGCAACTTGTACGCATTTAAATTCATGAGATTTTATGGGCTTTACATTTCGGTTCTGCCCTCTTATGTTTGACCACTGTATAATTTCTGTTTTATGGTGTTAAAATGTGTAAAATTATGTTTGAGTGAAGCAAGGATCAATTTAGGGAAGTTAGAAAAGAATAAGTAACTTGAAAGGATTCAAAGAAAGAATTCTAGAACACTTAAATGCACAAGATATGCATTCTGTTCCAGCATGATTAATTCAAGGATAAATGGTTCATAATCAGTAAAACATGTATAAAAACCCTTCATAAATGGTTAGGTATTAATTACAAAGTTTAAGGTGATAAGGACTTAAAATGGGAATTCTAGCACACTTAGACATGGTAATATGAAATTCTATTCCAGCATAGTTAGATTGAGGAAAAATGACTTATAACTTAGTAAACATGCCTAGGAATCCCTCATAATTGGTTTAGGAATTGATTATGGAGCCTTAAGCGAAGACGGATCTTAAAAAGGGTCACGAGATTCTAGAGCCGTAAGCGTATGATATTTTTCTGCCCTTAAATGTATAATGCTGTATGGAATTTTTAGTAAGCCTAAGTCTTAATGAGAATTATAAGTGATGATCTCTTGGGTGTAATAAGGATGTAATATGGGTATTAGAATGATTGGAACATAAGTTTAAGACCCTAAGGGCCAAAGCATAAGACAATATGAGATAGAAGGTGTGATGTGAGCATGAGGACGAGTGAGCATATTTGTAATGGTGTGATTATGTTAATATCTGAAGCATGAAACTTTATGTGTATGATTGGCATGTTGATATGATGAAGTGTTGTGCCATATTTTTGAGATGCATGAGGTTTCGAAATATGAATGAGTTCGAAGAATATGCTCATGTGAACTAGAAAGTTTATTAATTGAAAAGGTTCCATGAGAATGATATGCGTGATTGAGTTATGTGGCATGACTCAAATTTGAGGAAATTCGGAGCGTAGTCGTTATGCTGCGAATTTTCGTCAAATTTGAGAGACTTAAGAAAGTTTTGAAATATAAGATGTTTAATGTGACACAGAGACGTACTTCTCCTACTACGGTGAGAGAAGGCAAAACCATGAGGGCATCGACATTAGCTTGCTAAAGCGGACAAAGTCGCTGGTCTTAACCGTCGATGCGTTTCGAAGAAGGAAAAAGTCCCATGATGGGTGATCCTTAGGCCCCCTACCCGTAATCTGGAGTCGGGATTATGATGATGATTATGATTATGTTTATGATTCACTTATCAAGAGGATAAGTAAGAACTAGTGACGACTAGTTAAGGTATGAGCTCATAGCTTAAGTTTAGGGTGCGGTTACTATTATGATGCTTAGTGTCACAAGCTCGAAGAGAAGGAATGATGATTCAAGAGAAGTTACATGCCACTTATATGATGATTGATTATTGTTTGGTTTGCCTAAAGTACTGACATGCATTCATGTTCTACTGTGCTCATATATACATTAAGATTCATTATAAAAGACACAGACCTTGGATAATTATCTTTGCGAAAACCTCATAATGAACCTATGCATGTTTTACCTTTTCATAATAAACCCAAGGTTCCTGGGACGTAAACGATGACACTAGGATAGAGGATTTCCCTACCAAGATTCTTTAGCAAGATTCTCACCCCTTTCTTTTTCTTTTCTGTTACGTCTTCAGCTGCGATGGCGTCGTTCATAATTTTTGTTGACGCGCCCGTGTGGAGCTACAGACGATCCAGATCATTAGTCCTACCACTTCAAGGGTCGTTGTGCTGTGCGTATTTTTGCATACATGGGCCGTCCATTTGCATTCCCAGTTTCCAGCTTCCGCTTCACCCCGACTTCTCCCTATGGTGATGATTTGATTTTTGAGAGGACGCAACCGCGACGTAGAACCATTGTGCCCGACCATCATCTTCGGCGTATGCGGCTATCCCAAGTACGTTCCTCGCCCAGGCACTCGAAGACTGATCCATCGGAGGATCCCCTTCTCATCCTTTCTCGGAGGGTCTGCCCTTACGGTTCCCATGGACATTGGGAGGGGTAGCGAGGAGACGGTCATGAGCAGAGGCTAGCACGATGCCCGAGATGCACCCACACCGTGGAGGTCATGTTCCACCCTTCCATCTACATGCACCCGAGGAGCTTGCCTAGTTCATCGGGTATGTGCCGTCGAGGACGAGGAGGAGCGTAATCCATAGCTCGAGGGAGGGGGTAGTCTTAGTTTGGGGATGTATCTTTTGGGACTTCTTTTGTATCAGCTATTTATGCTTTCTTGTATTTTATATTTCTACTGCAAGCTCTCCCACTTATATGGGTATGACTTTATGCTTTCCTTTATGCTTGAGACGATGTACTAAACTATTGTGACTATAGTATGATGAATATTTCTATGATTGGTGTGCTCATACTCGTGTAACTATTCGTGGTTTATTTGTTCTTCCGCTTTACGTTTCTTTTATATGGTATGCGAAGGCTCGCATTTCGTTTTACGCACATGTATTTAAAAAAAAAATTTACCCATATTTTCTGCTAAGTAATTTCACAAATGAATTTAAAAGGAAGTAACAACTAATAGTTAATCTTAATACGTCCTAGGCGTGTTGGGTTAAATATTAGGGTGTTACAGGCTTCAGCTTAGCTAGCATGATTAGGCTATCACTTGGGAACTAATGCACCTTTTTTGTTTTTGAAAACCTTTACACTAGTGAGGTTTG
This sequence comes from Dalbergia oliveri, assembly GCA_030441495.1. Classification (NCBI taxonomy): domain Eukaryota; kingdom Viridiplantae; phylum Streptophyta; class Magnoliopsida; order Fabales; family Fabaceae; genus Dalbergia; species Dalbergia oliveri. The sequence goes on from JAMLFY010000021.1 coordinate 300,557, forward strand.
TCACTCTTTTCAAAACTCTTTTAGGATGAAATGTGTTGATCCTTTAAAATTGTTACCTTGTGTGAATTTCCTTTACTTACAATGATGATAGGTCTATTGTTCCTAAATTAATTTACATATTCATTATGGCCTTGTTGTTCTTCTGTTGTGGTTTGCCTCGTGGTCAACAATATTCAATTAGACTATTTTGTTATAATTGTTATCTCCTCTTGAACCTATCGAGTCTAATTGTCATTTTTTAGCTATGTTGTGTTAGACTATTATGGGTTTAGATGCTAGTGATAGGCTATCCTTTCTAGTAGGTGAGGTGGAATTTGAACAGTTGTTGAATGAGGTTTTGTGATGAGAGTATTCCCATGTTTCTCCAGGTTAGATACCTAGTTTTTCCTTCAGAGAAAGCTTAAGTCCCGATAGGTTTGATGCTTGGAAGAGTACCTATGTCCCTAGCCTTCATGAGATGTCACCATTAGAGATAGCATAATTTGAAATCCGGTTAAAGGACTATTAGAAAGAGAAAAATGAGGTTAGTTATGGGTTATATAAGATATTGATCAAGGTAACCATAATGAGTAAGTGTCCCTTTTGCCTAAGGATTATGATCTTATGGATCGAATGTAGTAAAGTCACATTCTTGATGGCGAATCTAGGCATGTTAGTAGACCGTAGTGAATGGGAACCTTTTTGTATGGTTTCTTATGAAAGAAAAGAGTTTCCAAGAGTTGAAGGAATAAGTTAATCACACCCCCCGTGTTAATTTACCTAATATTATTTAGCTATTTGAGGATTTTCCTAACACCTTGAGAGCGGCTGAGGTAGTGATTTGGTGTAACATAGGAGTATAATGGAGTAGATGGATAAGTTTTAGATGATCAAGAGTGGATCGAGCACTAGAAGCCCTTAGGTTGGTGGTAGCCCTTGCAATTTCAAAAATAGAAGCGAGAAACAGAAGAAAGGTGGCATGAATCGAGGAAAAAAAGCCCATAGAGCTTCTATAACACCCTAATATTTAACCCAACACGCCTAGGACGCATTAAGATTAATTATTAGTTATTACTTCCCTTTAAAACTCATTTGTAAAATTACTTAGCGGAAAATACAGGTAAATTTTTTTTTTTTGGAAACAATAAAATAAAGTGCGAGCCATCGTACTATTAACACGAGCGAAACGTAAAGCAGCAAAAAGGAAATAAACATACAATTGAAAGCAATAAAGAACACATCCATTCATAAAAGCAAATGCCATAATATATTAAATAACATAGTTTGATACATAACTGGATACATCAACTGACAAAAACATAAAGTCATACCCTCATAAGGATGGGCAGAGCTTGGAGTACGTAAAACAAGATAAAACATAAACGAAACATAAACAACAAGATACAGGGAGCCCTAAAAGATCAAACCCTAACTAAAGCTACCCCTCCCTCGAAACTCTCCTGACGCTATCCTCATCCCTCAAAGGTATGTACCCAATCAACTGCGAGCTCCTCTGGTGTGTGCAAGCGGAAGGGGAGACGTGACCTCCTCGATGTGGGTGCATCTTCGGCGTCGAGCTAGCCTTCATTGCATCACTGTGTCCACCGCCCTCTCCGATGTCCATAGGAACTATAGAGGCAAATCCCTCTGAATAGATGGGTAGGGGAATCCTTCACGGGTCGTCTCTGAATGCCTCTCGAGTCATCTCAAAGATCAGGTCGTCGCCATAAGGTGAGGTAGGAATGAAGCGAAAGCTAGAAACTGGATGCGAACGGCATCCCATATACGCAAAAATACGAATAGCACAACGACCCTCAAAATGATATGACTGATGCTCTGGTCATAGTGCACCTCCCAAACCGACATATCAATGAAGATCACAAACGACACCATCGCAATCTAAAGATGTAATGAAAAGAGACAAAGAGGGGTGAGAATCTAAAGAATCTTAGTAGGGAATCCTCTTATCCAAATGTCATCGTTTATGCCCCAGGAACCTTGGGTTTATTATGAAAAGGTGTAACATGCAATGGTTCATTATAAGGTTTTATAAAAATAATTATCCAAGGTCCATGTCTTTTATGATGAATCTTAATGCATGTATGCAGCATAGCAAAACATGAATGCATGGCAATACTTTATGCATCAAACCAGTAAAACATGTCATCAATAAATCATCATCATATAAGTGGCATGTAACTTCTCACGAAAACCTTTCTCTTTCATAAGCAAGATACTTCACATCTTTTCTCGTTTCTCAAAGTTGTGACATCAAGGTATCAAAAATAGTAACCATACCCCTAAAACTAGGCTATGAGCTCATACCTCAACTAGTCGTCACTAGTTCTTACTTATCCTCTTGATAAGCGTAACATAAATCACAATAATCCGACTCCAGAGTACAGGTAGGGGCCAAAGGATCACCCATCATGGGACTTTTCCTTCTCCAAAACGCATCAACTGGTTAAGACCAATGACTTTGTCTGCTTTGGAGGCTGATGTCGATGCCCTCACGGTTTTTCCTTTTCCTCACCGTAGCAGGAGAAGTACGTCTCAATTTGCGAAAGATCAGCTAGTTAAGACAGTGACTTTGTCCGCTTTGGTGTGGCTTGGTGTCCATATCGCTCATAGATTTACTTTCTCCTAGGTAGGAAAAATGTGTCTCGGCATGTCACATATAAAATCATTCTTTCAAAAACTTTCTTAAGTCTCTCAAATTTGATAGAAATCTAAGGACAGCTATACCGAATTTCCTCAAATTTGAGTCATGCCACATAACTTATTCAACTCATGTCATCTCATTCAATATCTCAATCAATCAAATCTTTAAAGGCCATATGAGCATGTTCATTCATTTCATCATCATCTTATACCCATATACATTTCAATCATGGCATGCCGTATTATCACATCAATTAGTCATAAGTAAACACAACCTTATGCACATAACATTAATACTTTCATTATAATATAAACACACTCGTTCACTCACTTACTCACGCTATGTCTCCTATCTTGCAATGTTTTATGCTTTGATCTTTACGGGTTTTAACCTTGTGTACTGATTATCCTAGCACCCATTATGAACCTTTATACACCTAAAAGATTAATACATGTAATTCTCTCTAAATTTTATGTTTTCTAACTCTTCCAAACAGCATTGTAAAGATTAATCACCATGATTATTATTCGATTACGGGGTTCTAGATTCTACATCTTTGACCTTTTCTAAGTTTTGTATTCGCCTAAGACTCTACATTCAATTCTTAACCCAATTATGAGGGATTCCTACACATATCCACTATTTATAAACCATTTTCCTTAAGTTCAATTATGCTGGAATAGAATTTACAATTTTTGTACCTAAGTGTTCTAGAATTCTCATTTTAAGTCCTTTCTAGAGTCTTATTCTTTCCTAACTTCTCTAAACGTTCCTTACTTCACTCAAACATAATTTTACACATGTTAACACCATAAAACAGAGTTAATACAGTGGCCAAACAACCAAGGCAGAATTGAATAGATATAGCTCATATAATCACATAATTTCATGATTTAAATGCATACAAGTTGCTAGTTTTTCTCTAGGGACAATTTCAGGAACTCAAAGGGTGGTCTAGTAATCGATTACATGGTCCTGGTAATCGATTACTAGAACCTAAATTTTGTTCTGGATTAGGAACATCAGGTAATCGATTACATAGGATGGTAATCGATTACTTAGCTAAAACTGTTTCTAAAATGAAGAACATCATGGTAATCGATTACATGAACTGGTAATTGATTACAGAGTTAAAAATTGGTTCTGGGCATGAGGACAGCCTGGAATCGATTACATTATCTAGTAATCAATTACCAGAACCTAAAATCCTTCGAATGACCACTTCTAGTAATCGATTACATAAGATGGTAATAGATTACCAGAACCTCCAAAATTTGAGAAAACATGATTTTTGACACATGCTAAGCTTCGTAAACACCTTGAGACCTCATAAAACATCTTTCTAACATTTCCTTGAAAACATCCTCACATTTTTACAAAATCAAAGCCATTATTGTATTATGACTAAAACACATCCACTTGTCATGGTTGAAATTTCCATTTTCTAAAACTTTATATATGATACTTGGGCAATTCTTTGAGCTCTAGAGTATTTAGGTGACGACATAATCATAAACATGCTATGCACTTTATTTTACTCTTCATTATAAAGTAAAGTGAGAGCATAAAATAAATATGAGATGCAACCTCATTATTATCTTTAAAGATTAAGTGATGACTTGAAATATAAACATGAAATGCAAGCTTGGAAATTTAAACATGGTAATGCAAGTTCATTTATTTATTCTTGAGAGCTTAGTGATGGCATCAAAATAAACATGATATGCAAGGCATAAACTTAAACATGAGTACAAGTTCATTTTATCTTAACTAGAGCTCTTGCAAGACTTTAGAGGAACATCACAACCTTAACCCAATATGTATCTTAACAACACAAAGTGAACTTTAGAGTTCTTAGCACCAAGTCTTCAAAGAAGTCTTTGGTTTGAACTTCATCATCAAGCTCAAGAAAATGGACTAAGACATAAACATCAACACTTTACCAAATCAAACATAAAAAAACTACTCATATTCTTCATTTTATTGCTCATGGGCTTCAATCTAGAGTAAATTCTTAGAACGGCCGACCAACTTTAAGGTTGGCAAGGGTAAGCTTAGAGCTCTTTGAAAACATAGATTAATTTTTCTTAATAAAACTTTTAGTGATCTACTTAACATTTTTATCAAACTTTGTTCCAATAAGGAAGTGGAAACCGAAATCATTAAGGAAAAAGGAAAAGAGAATCGAAATCTTTGAGCAAGGAAAAGGAAAGAAACTAAAAGCATATATGGTCCAAGACCAAGTTTTTCAAGCTTTGGAGGTTTCTCACATGGCATCATAAGACCATTATCTTGAAACCTCATCATCAAGCCAAAGTTTTTCTCATAAAAGGCTCTAAGGCCGAAAATGAAAGGAGGAAAGGAAAGCTTGAAAACCAAGAGAAAACTAGAACTTTTCTTAAATAAAGCAAGTAAAACTTTGAAAATAAACCCCTACCTAATGAAGTTTTTGAAAGAAGGAAGGAAAGCTTTGTTTCTTGAGGGAAAAGAGAAGAAAATCTTCTTGAATCCTTGCTGAAAATACTCGGCCAAGGGAGGAGAAAGGAAGAAGAGAAAAGGTTTCTTAAGGCTTAAAGAAAGAAATCTTTGAGTTGGCAAAGTGTGTGAACCTTCAAAGAGATTTCAAGCTCACCTATTTACAGAAGAATGAAAGCTTATGGAGGGCTTGAGAGAAGGAGGAGTGGCCGGTACTCCTTGGGCAAAAGGAGAGAAAATATCTCTTTGATAGGCATGGTGATGAGTATGGGCAAGGCATGCTAAAGTATGGGCAAAGCATGGCTTGAAGTATGGCCTTTGAGTGAAGAGAAAAAATTCAACATGTGATGAATTGAGTGGGGGAAGGGTTTCGGCCACCTTTGTGCAGCCAAGAGGGTGATTTGTTCATCTAATTGTGGGTTAGTAATGTGTTTAGGTGTGTCTTTGATTAAAGTTTTGATTAAGAGTTTGTAAGAAGGTGTTTAGGTGAGGTAATGGTTAATTAAGGTTGTCAAGACTTGATTAGGGGAGTGATCTTGCTAGATTAATAAATTAAAACCATTTTCTAGTCAAATGAAGGTATGGGCACAATTCTTTAATTTAAGGAATTGGAGAAAGAAAACTATTCAAGATTCCATGACTAGGAATCTTGAATCAAAGATGTAATTAGAGTTTAACCAAGAAATCTTAGGTTCTAATTAGCCTTAATAAATTATTTTGACTCTAGATTAATTATCGAAATAAATTAATCTTCAATTAGAGCTTAATATTGCTTAGGTTTGGTTAATTACGTCATTAGGCTCACTACACTGTTCTAGGGGCAAAATGTAATTTTGAACTAAACTCTGGACCTTTGTTTACTAAACATCAAAAATCACTATAAACATCATTCCGAACTTCTGAGAAAAGTTCGGGCTCAAACGGCACCTTTACTCGTGTAAAATGCTACAGGGTATTTTGGTCATTTTAGCCAAAAATTCTGAAAATAAGATTTTCACCTCAGATATCAAACATAACAGTTATAATCCCCTTCAAACATTGAGTTGACCCATTCAGGACTACCGGTCCTACCTAAATTTGGTAAAAATGAAAAGGGCATTTTGGTCATTTGTACTCAAAGAGAAAATTGGTTATAGCCTTGAAGGAGAACATTTTCCTTGGAAACCTCCCTATAAGAAGTATAGGGTAAATCACAAGAGTTAAGATGCTAAGTTTTGCACTTCATTGATCTCTTCCAATTCAAGCAAATTGTAACATCCTCCAAGTATAACATCATCCCTAAGTCATGACATTATACTTAAGAGTTGTTACTCATAAATTAGCAGACCTTTCTTAATTATCTATAGTAAGATTAATTGAATTGGGTAGTAACTAATTCATGGTTCTGTTGAATATATATATAACAAGAAAACAAAACATTTATTGATATCAAGTTCGAGTACAAAAAGGAAGCTCTTCTATGGGTTTTAATATAGATATATCCCCTATTACGTTTACATACATATAACATCAACTAATTACAATAAGATAAATACAGCAACTACTACAATCCCGCATTCTTTCACGTGAGCGACATCATACTTCTGGATAACAGGAGGCGACATGAGAACACAAAAACACATAGGGGTGAGTATTATGCAATTCTTAGGGCAACTCCCAATTACACAATTATAATGTCATCGTCATCGCCCCATTTCGGTTTATTAGGAAAATATGATCATGCAACATATATCAAAGATTCATTTTAAAGTTCAAAAACTATTTTTCCAAGTGGATTCCTTTTATCCTTCACTCACTTAATGCACATATATCATAATGTCCCAATTAATAGTAATTCATCTCTGGCACAATTCAGAGTAACTTGAGTATGCATATAATACATGCAGTGAACTTATCTCATCCCTCTTTATTTGCCATCGACAAGTCAAAAGGATCTCATCCTTTTCTATTTGCCTTTGACAATTCGAAAGGATCTCATCCTCTTTGTTGCCTATTTGCCTTCGATAAGTCGAAAGGATCTCACCTACCTATTTACCTTTGACAAGTCGAAAGGATCTTATGTTTCATTATTTGCCCTTGAGAAGTCAAAAAGGATCTCATGTTTCTTTATTTGCCTTGATAAGTCAAAGAGCATCTCATGTTTCTGGTGGCTATAGAACTTAATTCAATATATCATTCACTTTTCTTTTTCCAAATGCATGCATAATGTAACATCCTCTCAAGTACAACTCCATTCTTAAGCTATGATATCATACTCGAGAGATGTTACTTATTAATTAACGGACCTCTCTTAATTATCTATAGCAGGCTTAATTTACGTACGAGAACTAAGCGTAATTCTATTAAAACATCTTACAAGTAAACATCAAGTTTATTAAACATACAGCTAAAAATACATCAAAGCTCCTCTATGAGCTTTAGTACATATCTGTCTCCTAATACATTTACATACATACTCATTTCACTAAGTACAACAGAATAAAAATGAACTATACTACAGCAATCCTACACTCCTTTGCATAGCAGCATCCCATCCCCTGGCTTAACCTGAGGCGACACGGAAACAAACACATAGGGGTGAGAATATTATAAAATTCTAGGTGGTAGTTTCCCAAATACACAATTCACAATTATCTATCATCCAGCCACTTCAGTTATTAGTAAAATTGTGAGCATGCAACATATATCAAAGGTTCATTTTTAAGTTCAAAAGTCATTCTTCCGAAGTGGGTTTATTTTAATACTCAATCACTCATAGTATGTCATACTACTCAATATCATAATAATTCAGTTTCAACTTTGCGTGCCTCTGGACATCAAGGTTTTGTGCCCTTTTAGACTAAAGGGGACCTTCCTGCCCTTTACACATTCAGGGACTTCTCCCCGCCCTTCACACATTCAGGGACCTCTCCCTGCTCCACACTAAAGGGACCTTCCAATGCCCTTTTACACACTAAAGGGGACCTATTCTTCACTTAGTACATACATCATAAACCAAACTTGGTACATTCATAATGTCTCAAACATATATATACCATCAATCACAAGTGACTCTCATTCATTTCTCATAAACCAAACTTTAAAGTCACTATCATGCATTCATATATCATAGACTTGAAATATATCAAACTATCATAAATTTCCAGCCATTCTCACATTCCAGCACCTTGGCAGAATTACTGTTCTGGGTACAACATTTAATTACCATGTCAAACGACTATCCCAAGAGCCACGAAAATTCTGTATGACACTTTAATGTGTCTAGGAGAACCTGTAAAAATTTCTGGACAAACAGAGCTCTATAGCTACTTCAGTAAAATATACAAATCTAGTGGTCAGGGGCCACCAATTCACAGACCAAATCGGGTTCCCTTAATTTTTAACCCTAGAAATTGATGGAATCATAGTACAAGAAAATTCATAGAGATATTTCAACATGTTGTTAGTCTTGTGTAAAAATTTCAGGAGCTATCTCAATCAATTGCTATGATTAAAAATTCGGGCAAGTTTGTCACTTCAGTCTCAACAATTCAGACAGCAGCAGTTACAATTCGGTTTCTAATTTTTTTGAGGCATCAAACCTTAGAATTAACCCCTAAGAAAATTGTGTGTTTAGTCTAAGAGGTTAAATACAACATATAATTTTCATGGTTCATGAAACCACCCACAAAATTTCCAGAAAATTCGTGAAAAATTCTGATTACAGAACATAATCAGTCCAGCAACCTAGTTCCAATTTCACTTGAGAGAAAACCCATTTTAAAACCATCCAAACACAACACAAAAATTCATACATCAATATCAATATGTTAACCATCAATATCATCAAAATTTTCGGAATTAGGGCAAGCCAAAACAGAATTGAAAAATTTCACAAGGAAGGCAGCAGAAAACCCTACTTTGAGAGCTCTTGAGCTCTATGCTCCAAAGGATGCTCTAGAATGCTTTTGCTTCACTTCAAAGCTTCCCCACCAACATCAAACCCTTCCTTTAACCTCTGATTGTGTGCCCTCAAAGTTGGAAAAAGTGATGGATTCAAATTATAATCGGTTAGATTTGTAGGTTATCATGAATAGAATAAGTTTAGTGAAGAGAATTTGTGGTTTTAGTGACTTTGAGCTAGGGTTTTGCAAGCTTGAAGCTTGTTAATGGAGTTTGAGAGGAAGAACAATGGAGGAAGGGTGATTAGAGGTCTGGCCAAATTGTGATGAAGGGAATGATAAGATGTTGATATTTTGAGTTTAGGGCAAAATACATAGAATTTTCAAGTCCAAAATGTTTTCTTTGAAGATAATTAGTGTAATTTTGTGAATTCCTATTGGTTAGTCATAAAGGTGTAATTGTGTGGCACATCTCAAGCCACACACTTGTCCTACTTAGGTGGCAACTTGCTATGCAAGTTTCATTCCTGTGTAAGAACTCAAAGAAATCTCAAACAGGTAAAACATAAATCCACTTAAATATTACCCGAAAATTAATTTTAAGTATAAAATTATCATTCTATATTCCTCCCCTCATTCCCATGTTTCCCTAATTTCAGCACCTCAAGGGCCTGAATCTAGGTTTCAGCCTCGGGGCAGATGGGGCCACAAGGTTACTATTCACCGGCCCAAATTTTTTTTTTTTTTTTACAGGTCCATTGGGCCACCCTCATCATCATTGTACTGTCAGATTTCTAAAATTATGAATAACAAGTTCAAATTGATTTTTAAATGATTTCGGGTGTTACACATAAGCCATATGTAGGCATTCAACAATTTCAATCAAGTCTCATAAACTATTTTTCAATTCCTCTAGCATGCATTTATATGTCACAAGTCATATGACCAAATAGTTAACATTAAGCATTCATGTCATACTAGGACAAAAAATGTCATTATTTTATCAATTCACAACATCAATTCATTTTTAACACAATATAGATTTTACATATTCATAGCACAATTTATTTGCATATCAAACAATCAATTAAGAGGCTATAAAAATTCTCAAGGACACTTCAATGTGTCCACAAGGTTTAATAAAAATTTCAGATAAAAAGATTTCTCTAATGTATTTAAAAAATTAGACAAATTCAATGGTCAAAACTACTTAACCTGAGCTTAGAACCCAAAATTCATAATTTTTAACCCTAGCAAATGATTGAATAAATTCAAATGAAAAATCACATTACACTTCAAGATGTTCTCAACACCCTGTAAAAGTTTCAAAGGAAATATCAATCATTTGTTATGTTAAAAAAATTAGCAAAATTCATAGCTTCAAGACCAGAATTTAGAGCACATATATAGTCTAGTTCATGATTTTTTTTCATGCAGTTAGATTATTTATCATTTCCACGAAAATTCTCAGAGTTTCTTAGAATGTTAGCTTCAACATATAATTTTTATAGCTCATAAAACTACATACAATTGTGCCAGAAAAATTGCAATAGCCACTCCAATAGGAAAACAAAAATCCAAGCATTGACCAAAACCCCTTTTGACAAAAATGATTTTTAACATCATCTAAACACTCCACCAAAATTCATACATCAATATCTATGTAATATCAGCCAATAAAACTAGAAACTCCAAGCTCCATCAATCAGAAAATTTCAGAGTAAATTTTGAAAGAAAAGTGGGTAATAAAGCCCTACTTGGCTCTTGGAAGTTTTAATCCTTGTTCTTGGCTTTCCTTCAAGAGTTCTCCACCCAATGATTGATCAAACCATCTTAAATCCTCTTATAACCAAGCAGAAACAGTAGCAAGATGATTGATATGATGAGGTGAGGATTTGTTATGAAGAGTTAATTTGGGATGTTAAGAGATAGTATGTTGTTTATGCTAAAGTCTATGGATGCTTGGTGTTGTAGCTTGATGTTCTTAGTATGTTTATGGTGTTTTTGAAGAAGAAAAAGATGGAAAATGGCTGAATGGAGTTCTGCCCAGAACTTTAAGGAGAAGAAATGATGAATTTTGATTTATTTTCTTTTTCATTTGAAGATAATGCACACATTAATGAATTATGCAAATGTGTTTCTTGAAGATAATTATGTGCATTTTGTAATGTTCTCATTGGTTTAAAGAAAAGGGCAATGGTGTAGCCTATTCTAAGCCATACACTTGTCATATTATGTGTCTAATTTGCATTGCAAATTTTACACGGTGTATAAGAAATTACACACCATAATTTAACCAAATAGATAAAATACCGTACCAGAAAATAGATATTTCCTGAAACTAAATTCTAGGTCTAAAATTCTTATTTCTAGCATTTTCTAACGTTAATTCTATATTTTCAGCTTCGGGCATCTCCCCAATTCAGATTTCTGATTGGAACTGGGGTTACTATTAATTTTTTTTTTTTTTACAAATCCATTGGATCGTCCTCATCATTATTGAAACTGTTATATTTTTGAAATTATGTCTAATAAAGCTCAAATTAATTTTTAAATAATTTTTAGGGTGTTAGAGAAATTGTCAAGTTGGTTGTCTATTGAATGGTCTTGTCTCTATATCTATCAAACCTTTAATGATATCTTTCATGTGTCTAGGTTAGGAAAAGTGATTTTACGCAGTCATGTCTTAAGCTAGTACAAGCACAATTAGGAAAGGATTTGAACCCTAACATCGCAATTCATGCATAGAGACATCACGCAACCAAGGAAATCAATATAGCAAAAAAGAGATAGCAACATAAAGTAAAGCAAATACGGAAGAATTTACATGGGAACCAGAGTCAATGATGTGACAATGAAGCCTACCTTGTTAGCCAACGAATTTCGAGGACAAAATTCTTTTTAAAGAAGGGGAGAAATGTAAGGCCCTAATTTTTCCCTTGTGCAAAATGACCAAAATGCCCTTGAGGTCATTTTTATAAGAGAATCGAGATGACCGGTCCAAGCCATCCTCAATGGGGTAATTTAATATTAGAATAAGACTATATGTGGTTTAGATAGCAATTTGTGCGAAAATCCCTAATTTTTCCCTATACAAAATCACCAAAATGTCCCTGAGGTTTTTTTTGTTGAGAAATTTAGGAACTTGTTCTTGTTATCCTCAAGGGGTTAGTTTAATGTTGAAGGGGACTAGATGTGTTTGGATTGGAAATAGATATGAAATTCTTAATTCTAGGCTTTTCCCATAAAATTACCAAAATGCCCTTGAGGTAGTTTATCAAGATTAAGCCACGACAAACCCTTATCGATAGTTGTTGGATATGTTAATTATATGGGGATATATGATATATCAGTTGGGGTTTCTATATAAAATTACCATTTTACCCCTAGTTAGTGTTAATTAAGCCTAATCAAGGGCATTTAGGCAATATTATGCTCTAATTAAAGATTAATTATTTTATTAATTAATTTTGAGTCCAAATAATCACTTTGAGTTAATTAAGGCCCAAGAATGGCTACTAAAACTTAATCTTACTCTTAATCTAAGATTAGTAAGAGACAAAGTGCTTTATGAGAACAAAAAGCAAAAGTATGGGACAAATGGTACATTCTCTTTCTTTTAAGATTAGGGACATGTTGGGGTTTGAATTTATTGGATTTAGCCTTATTAATCATGCAAGGCAACCCCTAATGTTGTCTTGAAAGCCTTAAACCCCAATTACCAATCCCAACCTTCCCCTAATTAAACGTACCCTTAATCCTAACCCTAACACTAATGAAACACAAAAAAATATGCCACCTAACCCCATGAACATTTCTGCCCCCTTCTCTCTCTCTTACTCTCACATTTTGATTTTTCAAACACTTACACACTTACACTCTCTTATTCTTTACCACCTATTTTTTTGGCCAAACTTGTCCACCAAGTTGTGTAGAAAAAGATGCTTTCATTCTCTCCATCTTGAGCTTTCTTCTTTTCTTCTTCACTTTCAAGAACCTCCATTGTAACCTTACAACTCTCAAAAGGAGAAAGATTAGGGCAAACCTTATGAAAGAAAAATTAGAAAGCTAAGTCACCTAAGGAAAGCAAAAAAGGGAAGTTGTGCACCTTAGTTGCTCATGCTCCTTATGTTTCTATATTTTGTCATTGTATGTTTAGGATGTTCCCATCCGGATTTGACATGCATTGCATAACATGGTATGATACATCCATGACATTAAGTTTCATGCTAAAAGATATGGGCCTTGGTTAAGGGTATTTGGAACTTTATAAATGAACCTTATATATGCCCACTATTTTATAATGAAACCTGAGGTTCTGGGGACGATGATGATGACATGTGTATGGAGAATGAAAACCCTACGAGATTCTCATATAACTTCTCACCCCTCTCTTTCTTCCATCTTCATCTTAAGACAAGGTTGATGGTGATGTCCACGAACTTCCTTGAATCCTGGCGGGAGTTGCACTGTGGTGTGGATCAGAAGTGGCACAGTGGAAATAAGGATATAATCCTTCCTATTTTACTGCTGATGGTTGTCCCATTTTCGTGCATGTTCATAAGTTAGTTTTGCTAAGACTTGCACCAACGATGGGTTTAGTAATGGCATAGTTATGCCTAGCCTTGAATTACTATATGCTCAACCTCTATTGTTGGGCTTGATATAACTGATAAGGTATTATACTTGTAGAATGCCTATATATAGGATTTTCATATGACGTGATATTTCTAGTTAATGTTATGCTATGATGATATTTTCAGTTTATGTCATGCTCTTGTGATTTTGTATGTATGTTATGTGATGGATTATTAAGAATACGTTAATGAGATGTACTATTATTATGTATTATATGACAAATACTTATACACTATAATTTATACATGAACAACTAATAGTTTGGCCTTTCAAATTTTTTAAAAAAGGGTCATATTTTCCATAGACTTATTTTCAAATTTTTAAAATCAAGTAAAGATTTGGAAAAAAAAAAGAGTAACAACTAACGATTAACCATTATGCGTCCTATGCCTATTGTGTTGAAAGTTACGGTGTTACATCTTGAGCACTTAATAGGACCATTTTCGTTAGCATACAAGTTCATCAACAAGTTTTATTTTCATGCTATCATGTTTCGACATGTTTAATCTCATTCAAAGATATCTAGAACTTAAATGAAGTGAAATAAAGTAGTTTTTGAAGCTCACTCAAAAACCTCATTTGACTCTACAGTGGAAAGTAGCTTGGACATAGTCGAGCTAGTCTTCTATATTGCACTTCCAAAACACAAAAAGATTATCATTGTCATAAGGAAAACAAATCAAGGGGCAATGGTCTGAAATTGAAGATCAAGTATAGAAGGAGGTCAAGTGCTTACATCTCAAGAATTTTTGCGAATGCAAATCCTCCTTTTCTTTTATAAAGATATTACTTCTTGTATAGTTTCTGTTTCTATAAAAAATTTCTTTTAAGTTCTTATTAGATAACATCTTCATAGGAATAATTGTTAGAAAGAAGTCATTCAAGTGTTCAGATCATACACTATTTTATTATGGAGAAAACTTGAGTGTTTATTTGTTGGAGTTAACCAACCTTTATCAAATCTTTGTACCTGATGAACCAGTGTGATCATTGTAAGCTTATCTTGGAGATGCTAGTCAAAGAATACTTGAGAGTGATACTAGAATGATCCTGGTCACATGAGATAGCTTGAGAAGGCTATTGAAAGACTATTAACTTTTTAGGGTTTAGAAAGGGTTGATCTAGTGGAACTCAACAAGTTGTTGAGAACTAGATGTAGGCAGGATTTGTGGAACCAGGATAAAAACTCTTTGTGCATATCTTGTAATCCTTCATCTCTTTTACATCCTATTCTTGTATTCACTATAATACGTTTATGAAAATTTGTCTTATTTTGTTTTCACAATTTCAACTCAGTTAAAAAGTGATTTTATACTCATAGTCTTTGTTTAAAGTTTCAAAAAGATAATAAAGGAAGTTAAAGCACATTTAACCCTTTAACTTTCAACCTACAATTGGGTCATTAAATTGAAATTTATGAAATTGACACATGAATCGATTATTATTGAATTTAATTAGTTTTTAATCGATTATTATGAGAGTGGAATTTATCTTTATTTTTAAAAGGTAATATGTTTTAAAAATTAAAAATAGAAAGTGTAATAAAATAACCGCTTTTATTTTATTGGAAAAAATTCTAATCTAATGACTTATTTCACTTTTGCGTGGAATCTTCTTTTTTAATGTTAGGCTCAAATCCTAGTTACAAGTGATGAACTATTGAGGTAAAAATATCTTAAGAATTCTACCTATTCTATGATGAATTATTGGCCTTGTATGATGAGTTACTTTAAAATTCAAAGACAATGTATTCTCACTATCTCAACCTCAAAAAGAATCATCTAAAAATTGTTTTAGAGCTTAGAAAGTTAAAACAAATTTTGAGAACCTAAGGCTTAAGAAGAAAGAAATATAAGGAGAAAATAAATTTTTAAACGAAAACTCAAGAACCTTATAAACTGAAGTGTTTGACAAAGGGTAGAAAGCTCATAAAGTAATTTTTGAACTTGAAAGAACTTCAAAACTTCTCAAATTTGACTTAGAAAAAATGGCAAATGGCTCCAAGAATCTTGAGTTGATGCTTGGTGGTCAAAGACCATACTTTCAAAAACAAGATTAGGATATGAGAGAGAAATGGGAAAGGTAAAATAATCTATTTAAGAAAATAAAGAACAAAATATCATATAATTTCTTCCACAAGAAGGGACATCCACCTAAAAATGATTTTTGAGAAGAAAAGTATTAAAAAGTTGGGAAACCTCCCCAAAGAAAACTAACCCAAAAGGACCCAAGAAATGTGGGCACCAAAGATGAAAACTATCTTTGTTGCAGATTGTGTCTAACAAGAGTGTTGAAAAGAACAATAAGTGGTACATGGACAGTGGTTGCCTGAGACATATATCCAATCAGAAAGTAGTTCAAAAACCAAAGACTAAAGAACTTTGGAACAGTGAAGTTTGTTGATAGAAGAAAACTAAGGTCACATGTATAGGAAATGTTGTATATTCTTTTGTCTAAAGCCTACAAGGGTATACAATAAAAGCACATTTTGCATTGATGAGGCTATCCATATCAAGTTCAAAGAATTCAAGAAAAACCTTGCTGATGATCTAGTGGAATTGGGAGAAAATCTTAGAAGCTTTACCAAGAACCCTTAGAAAATAAGTATGAGAAAACAATTTTAGAAAGTAAACTCCAGAACATTGTCAACACAGAAAGCTTACTCAAAACTCCAAAGCTCTCAAAAGTGACATTTTTGAACATGAAAATGAACAATTGAGATATAGAGAAACTCAGAACAAGGATAGAAACTACAGAGAGACCTGATTTAGGAATCTCTTAGAATCAAGTTCTTGGTGATATTTCTAGGTGTAAGAACTAGATCCTCACTTAGAAATGATTCCAACTTGTGCTTTCATTTCCACCATAAAGCAGATTATTGAAGATTCTTTGAGTGATAAAGTTTGGTGGAAACTATGCAAGAGGGAACCTAAGGTTCAAGAAAAGTAAAGTTTAGACACTTGTGGAGAAACCTAAATAAAATCATCATTAGAACCAAGTGGGTGTTCTAAAACAAGCTAGATGAAGCTAGAAAAGTGATCAAGAAACAAAGCAAGATTGGTTACACAAGGTTATAATCAATAGGAAGGAATTGATTATGATGAAACCTTTTACCAATAGCAAGGCTTGAAGCCATCAGAATACTACTTGCTTTTGCAGCCTTCAAGGGATTCACTTTATACCAAATGGATGTAAAGTTTGCATTCTTAAATGGATTTCTCTGAGGAAGTTTGTATAAAGTAGCCTCTAGGTTTTGAGAGTGAAGACCTTCCTAACCATATTTTTAAGTTAACAAAGGTACTCTATTGTTTGAAACAGGCTTCAAGAGCTTGGTATGAAAGGTTGAGTGCCTTCTTACTAGGGTTCAAGAGAGATAAAGTTGACATAACCTTGCTTACTCTACAACAAAATAATCACCTTTTGATAGTCCAAATATATGTTAATGACATTATATTTGGTGCCACGATCATTTTCTTTGTGAAAAGTTTTCAAAATTAATGTAAAGTGAATTTGAGATGCATGATGGGTTAACTCAAGTTTTTCCTTGGACTTCAAATAAAACAACAAAAAGAGGGAACATTTATCTATCAAGAAAAATACACAAAAGATCTTTTGAAAAAATTTAACATGGATCAAATCAAACCTATGAGCATTCCTCATGCATCCATCTAAAGTCCCTAATGCAAATGAGAATGGAGAAAATATTCAGAACGTAATTATAGAAGGAATAATTGGCCACTTCTATACTCATAGCAAGTAGGCCAGATATTTAATTAGGTATGGATATTTGTGCTAGATTTCAATATAACCCAAAATAATCACACTTAAATGCTATTAAAAGGATTCTAAGATACTAGTTGGTACTACTAATCTTGACTTGTGGTATGAAAAGGTACATCTTGCAAGATTGTAAGATTATGTAATGTGACTTCACTAGAGATAAGGTGGACAAAAATGCACTAATGGATGTTGCTGTTTCTTTGGAAAAAGCCTCATCACTTGGTCATGGAAGAAGCATAATATCATAGCTCTTTCAACAACTGAAGCTGAATATGTGGCTCCTGCAAATTGCTACATCAGGATGTTATGCATTAAAAACTACTAATAGAATTATCACTTGAGGTATTCCAACATTCCTAAATTTTTTTATAATACCAGTGTTATTAATCTTGCAAAGAATCCAATTCAGCACTCCAGAGCCAAACATATTGATGTAAATCATCATTTTATTAGAGATCATGTTCAGAAGGTGATGTTGAGTTAATGTTCATGAATCCTGAAAACCAAGTGTCTAATATATTCACTAAACCATTAGTTGAGGATCATTTTTGCTTTTTGAAAAGGCTTACAAACCCTAAGTTTTTAAAATCTGCATTGCATCCATACATGACATCTCCCTAATAAGACTTTAAATTGAGGCCCAAACGAAGATCATCATGGCAAGTTCAGAAAGTCAATATGCAAGTTCAAAAAGAAGGTCAAAGGCTCAAAAATGGGACAGATAAAGACATATAAGATCAAAATATGGAAGACCACTCATATATAAGAAACTCAAAAAAAATATGAAACTAACTCTCATATTTTCGTTAGAAAGTTTATTGAGCTAGAAGTGGTATGAAGACTCAAGACTACACTTCAAATTCAGATACTACTTATAATCTCTAAAGGATATTAAATGGTGAGATAATTCCCATTTTTTGGTTTTTTCTTTCCCACGATGCCTCAACTTCTAGACTTTATGTCATGTCACATTAAGAACCCCTTTACCTCGCAAGCTACATAAAAGACTTTCACCTTCAACCTCAAACATTTTCCTCAACCTTCAAACCATTTCACATTCTTAAACCCTCATTCCAGTAACCTTTCCTTATTTCAAACTAAATCTCATTCCTTAATCATCTCAACCCACAACCTCAAATGGCAAAAAGAAAGAAACTCAACCATGGCATAGCCAAAAGAGGTCCATTTCACATGTTTGATGACCAAGAGATGCAAGATCAATATGTTAACAACTTTGCTCTCAAAAAAGTTACTCTAGGGAAAACATTAAGAAAGGAACTTCTAGGAAGTCTCCATTGTTAAGGAAGCCTTTTCTTTCCAAGGGTGGGAAAACTTATTGGAAATAAATGTCAAAATCTTCCCTGGAATGGTAACTTGCATGTTATTCATAACTGAAGGACACTCCTAACAAATCTCTGAAGACCTTTATCAAAGATTTCTCGCTGAGATTGGTTCCACAAGCCTTTCTTATGTGCTTAAAGCTCCTTACAAAGGGATCATCTACACATTTTCAACCAATTAGACTCGCTCTTTGGGAATCAATGAAGAAGACAAGTCCAGGCATCTTACTAACTCTATCATTCACAAACCGTATGAAATTACAACGTCTATGCTAAGCGCCAAGGCTAGGAAAGTGTTCACGTTGTTCAATTCTCAATCTTGCCTATATTGGGAAGCAAGATGTGCTTGTAAGCATGGATAGTATGCCGTATACCGTCCTCATGGCTAAGAAGAAGGTGAACCTATCAAGATTATCATGGATCACATGCTCGGTGTAATCACCAAGGACAAAAGAAGAACTACTAGAGTACCTTATAGAATGTTGCTGACCAAAATATTCCAATATATGAACTACCCTCTAGTTGAGGAATGGTTTGAATATATGAAAGGTATTGAATATACAATAGCCTCCTTCAAGTCCATAAGAAAAAATGCTAGTGTTGTGAAAAAAAGTGCAGAAAGGCAAAGACCTAGGATCAAAAGATGAAAAGGTTAGGAAAACAGCTACAAAAACTTAAGTGGAAAAGGAAAAGAGCAAAGGAAAAGGGAAACTAATCTTAATGGAGATGACTTGAAGACTCTGAGAGAAAGTCACCTGAGATTCCTTGAATACTAAAGGAGAACAAAGTTGAGAAGGAAAGAATACAAAGCAAGGGCCACACATGCCTTCCTAGCCTTCAAAAAATGAAGAAGAATATTTTGACATTGATGAACCACAAAGAAGGTTAGACAATATGCCTATCAGGAGAAAAGATATCGAACACAAGCTGAGAAACCTGCCAAAGGATGTTCTTAGAACTACTATGCTTCTAATGTAGATAGCTAGGTATCAAAAGGCTGGATATGAGATGGTGGACATAGACTCCTCTAAAGAGAAGAAAGTGAAAATGAAGCAGAAAAGCAAAAATAGTTCTCAAGGAAAATGATACTCTTATAAAGAACAAGAAAGTATAAGAACTAGAGCCCATTGTGGAAGAGCCAAAAGAAGAAGCTATTGATCTAACAAACGTTAATCTTGTTGGTGCCTCAATCTCCACCCTCCATAAGAAAAAATCCTCTAGATGATGAAGTTGAAGCCTCAGAACAAGCTCTCCTCACAATGTTGCTGCCACGCCGTTCCTATTCCAACTCCACTTCTTTTGTGTAAATTCCTTCACCTACGATATACTACTAACCACTCCACCTGCTCCGCTTCTATTGAAGGAAAAGAAGATTCATCCAAGTTTGGGGACATTATTCCCCTAGACATTCTCAAGCCTACTCCCATGGCTATCCTAACAACAACAAGAATAATATATATTCCTAACCAACCTTAACTTGAGCCCTAACCAAATCTCAGAAGTCCAGCTTCTTTTGCATAATCAATGAGACATGGCTTCAGACTCAGTAGTTGAATCCTCAAACAGGAGATTAGAAGCTCAACTAAGGAGACATGAGGAGTTTGTTAGCTCCAGAATCCTTCAGAAAGCTTCAAGGCAATATGTTTTGAATGACAACAAAACCAATTTAAGAAAAATATTTTGAAGAATGAGTAATCTCTACCTTGTGTTTCTTGGAATAGCAAACAAGTTCTTGTTGGCATAACATGACTCCATTAGCATGAATAATTTTCACTTTACATGTGCAAACATGTTTTATCTCATATATAGAGATAGGATATAAATAAAGTGATAATTATATCAAAATCGAGCATATACATGCCTAACAAAATTAAAAAAAAAAAAACCAAGGACAAGAAACCAAGACTCAAGACTTCAAAAGTACACTAAGAATGAAGATATTAATCAAACTCTAAGCCAAAGTGTTTTACAATATTCAACCATCATTGCAATATTTTTATCATCAACATACTCTGATTGAAGACTAGAAGACCAAAATTCATCAAAGAACTAATATTCGCACATTAGAACGCTCACTTCATAGTGAAATAGTGTGCTTTACAAGAAGGAGGGAAATTTGAAATTCAAATTTAAAAGTCAAACCCAGTTACACTAGCATGTCATCTCTTCTACTAACATAGTCAACTACCCTAGCTTCTAGAAGAAAGAGTTTAAAAACCATGATCAGAAAGTAAAAAGTAGTTTTTGAAAGGACCTTAGAAACCTCAACTTTACAATGGCTTCTGCAGACGACAAATAGTCAAGCTACTCTTCTAGATTCACTTTCCAAGACATAAATGGATGATCAACATGTGTCACTTGGAATGATCAAGGGCAACAGTCATAAATGAAGACCATCTATAAATAGAGATGATGTACTTTCAAGAAAAATATTGACGTTGGCACAAATGCTCTAAAACATTGTTAAAATTTCTCCTCTCTCTTGTAAAGTTCATTACATCTTGTAATCAGTTTCCTTATTTTTAAAAATCTTCTTTCTACGCTTCTTAATAGTTTGTACATTCTTCCAAGGAAGAATAGCTAGAAAGAAGTCATTCAAGTTATCCTAGGTCATTCATTGTATATCTTAAGGAAATTTGAGTGTAGGTTAGTTTAAGTTGCAAACCCAAACACAAACCTTTGTATCTTTAATTAGTAGTGATCGATGTAATTCAGCTTGGAGAGGCTAGTCAAAGACTGCTCATTTAGTTGGAGGGGCTGTGAATAACTACTTAGTTTTGTGATAGTGGGGTTATCTACTGGTCACAAGTTAGAGCTTGGGAAGGCTATTGTAAAGACTATCCAGTTTCCTTTCAAGTTGAGAAAAGTGTTAGTGAAACTCAACATGGTTAGAACTGGATGTAGGTAGGTTGGCTGAAACTTGTAAAAATATCTATGCAGGATCTTCTTCTCCCTTATCTTTTTTATTTTACTCGCCTTGGTTATTTGTTTATATTTGCTTAAAGCCTATCTTTTTAGCTATTATGTTACTAATGTTGTACTTCGAATGTTACTTCTGGAAACCTCTAACATTGTTTCCGCGGACTTCAAGTTTAGATAGTATTTTGCTTAAGTTTTTTAGAAGCTAAAAGCAAGAGAAGCGAGCATTATTCAACCCCTTTCTGTGCACTTTTTACTTACAAGTGGCATCATAGCATGGCCTTTAAGGGGTAAGCATTCTAACAATTACAGAGAATAAAGATTCGAGGGACAAATGACACAAAATATTCATATATCAAGGACACTCTATCACAAACCGCCTTTCTTTCATGGTGGACTATGCCTATCTGGAAAGACCACATGGAGTTGTTCATAAAATACACAAGTCTTGACTTGTGGGAAATAATTCAAGAAGGTGACTATGTTCCAATTGAAGAGGCTCAGAACTGATAATGCACCTTCAACATCAAGAGAAGTCCCTAGGAAGGAGGTGGAGAGAGCAACATAAGCTAAAGTTCAGATTGAACTCCAAAGCAAAATACCTTCACGTGTGCACCAAGCAAGATGAATATGATAAAATCATTGTTTGTGACACAGGAAAGGAAATATGGGACAGATTGCATATGTTGCATGAAGGTATGATCAAGTTAAAGAGACTAAGAATCAGGATGCTAGTTCATCAATATGAGATGTTTAAAATACAGATTAAGAAAATATTGATAAAATGACAACAAAGTTCATCCACATCATAAATCATTTAAAGGGACTAGGCAAATATACTTAACTCTGATATATTTAGAAAAATCTTGAGAAGCTTCCCTACCAAGTGGCTGCCTAAGGTCATAGCCATTACAAATGCTAAAGACCTTCAAATTCTCAATCGGATGCACTCATTGGTTATTCAAAATGCATGAGGTAGTACTATCTAAAATACATGGTGAATCCATCAAGAAGAGCAAGTCCATGGCCTTGAAGTCATCTCATAGAAGTTGAATAAAGCTAAGAATTAGATGATGATATAAGAAGAAGAAGACGGAGATGAGCTCTCATGCTGGTGACGAAGATGTCCAAAGCCTAGAAGGCAAGCCAAAAGAGAAAAAAGTACATCAACCTCAAGAATGACAAAAAAGTGTCACATGCTACAACTGGGAAGAGATATTTAAACTAGAATATCCTAAACTCAAGGGTCCATAGAAGATGTTCGTGCCTAAGAAGAAAGGCATGTTGGCCACTTAGGGTGAATCAAGAAGAAGAAAGAAAGCTCAGAGGATCATGAGGAGCTAGAACAAACTTATGCTTTATGGTAGGCTATATTTGAAAGCAAATATGAGGTAAACAACTATGACTTTGACCTTTCCTATGATGAACTTTTAGTTTGTATGAAGAGTTGCTTAGGACTCTCAAATTCTTTCCTCTTATTATTTCAACCTGAAAAATAAACATCAAAAAGTTATTTAGAACTTGAAATGGCCAAAACAAAAGCTAATCTAAGGCTTGAAAAGAATTAAAAGGAGAAAACAAAGGCTTGAATGTAAAATCCAATGCCTTAGAATCTAAAGTCTCAAGTAAAAATACACTCAAAAAGTTATTTCTCTTTCTGAGCTAGAGAAGAACTTCAAAGCTTCTTAAACCTAACCTTGAAAATGATAAATTGATCAAAGAACTTTGATCTAATGCTTGGAAGTCAAAGGCCATATTTTAAAGACTTGGGTGGATATGAAGAGAAAATTTGATGAGAAAGGAAAGCTCATCTAAGATTAAGAAAGTAAAGAACAAGGCTTCTTGTACTTTTATTTAAGAAGGGACATCCACCTAACAAGTGCTTCATGAGAAAGAAGTTTATCAAAAAGGCTTGGAAAACCTCCTTCTCAAAAGATTAACCTAAGAAGACCTAAGAAAGTCTAGGTAGGTAAATTGAAAATTGTGTTTGTTGGGTTTGCCTAGAACTCATGTGGAACCTGACAATAAGTGGTACATGGGAAGTTTATGTTAGGCACATGTTGGATCTAGAAGATGGTTAAAAATTCTAAGGCCCAAAAATTATGGATAAGTGAAATTTGCGATGGAGATAAGGCCAAGGTCACAGGCATAGGAAATGTTGGTAAGGAGGATTCCCACCAAATTTCTAATGTGTTATTGGTTAATGGTTTGCCTCACAATTTGTTAAAGTCAGTTAGTTTATGACCAAGGCTTTAATGTTGTTTTTAATGAACATGCATGCAAGATAGTAAGTCCCACTTAAGGACAAGTTATTCTGTCGGTAAGAGGCATGATAACTATGTGTTATTCTTGGATGACCTATGAGATCAAGATGTAAATGTCTTGCGTCCTTCACGGATGAAAAGTGGTTATGGCATAAGAAGCTTGGGCATGCTCATATGAAGCTTATCTCTGAGCTTTCTCAAAAAGAGCTAGTTAAAGGCCTACCAAAGATCATATTTGACAAGGATTCAACTTGTGATTTCTGTGAGAAATAGAAACCAAAGCTTCTTTCCATAATAAGCATGTGGTTTTAACCATTAGACCACTTGAGCTTTTACATATAGATCTCTTTGAACCAACCAAGACTGTAAATCTTACTAGGAAGTGATATTG
Source organism: Dalbergia oliveri (assembly GCA_030441495.1). Taxonomy (NCBI): domain Eukaryota; kingdom Viridiplantae; phylum Streptophyta; class Magnoliopsida; order Fabales; family Fabaceae; genus Dalbergia; species Dalbergia oliveri. Next base: position 324,886 of record JAMLFY010000021.1, read on the forward strand.
TCTTGCCATAGTAGATGACTACTCTAGATTTACATGGATTATCTTCCTAGCTTCCAAAGATGAGGTGGTCGAAAGATTCAAAGTTTTTGCAAAACGTGTTTGCTTGGAAAAGATTCTCAAATCATCTCTATCAGATCTGATCATGGAGGAGAATTTGAAAATCATATTTTGAAGAGTTTTGTGAAAAACATGGCATCTTTCATGAGTTTTTACACCTAGAACTCCTAACAAATGGGATTGCTGCAAAGGAAAAACATAAGGTTACAAGAGATGGCTAGGACAATGCTTTTAGAAAGCATTTTATTAAAAGGTTTTTGGAAGAGGCCTCAACACCTCTTGTTATATATACAAAATAGAATCTTTTAAGGCTTTCCTCAAGAAGACTCCCTATGAGCTATCGAAAGGTAGAAAACCCAATATTTCATATTACCATCTTTTCATTATGTTTTATCCTTAATATAGGGACAAACTCGCATAGTTTGATCCTAAGTTCTATGATGGCATTTTCCTAGGTTACTCTTTTACTCTAAAGCTTACAGAGTGTATAATAAGAAAACATTGAAGAGACAATTCACATCAAATTCAAGGAGCTGAAGAGGACTTTGCTGATTATCTCAAAAACTAGAAGAAATCTGGAGAAATAACTCAAGGAACTTCTAAAAAGAGAATGAAAAAGACCCTTAGAAAGTAAGCTCCAAAATATAAGCACTTCAGAAGCTTGCTCAGAACTCAAAGCAATCATAAAGTAATACTTCTAAACACAAAGAAGACCTATCTAAGATAAAGGAGAAGCTCAGGAACTCAAGGCCACAGAAACTACAAGGGAGTTTTGATTTAAGGCAGCCTCTCATAACAAAGTTCTTGGAGACATTTCCAAGTGGTGTGAGAACTAGATCATCCCTAGAAATACCAACCTCGATTTCATCTCCACCATTGAACCTGAATGCATTGAAGAAGCTTTGAGTGATCAAAGTTAGGTGGATGCTATGCAAGAAGAACTGAACCAAGTTAAGAAAGCAAAGTCTGGATGCTTGTTGAAAGATCGAAGGAAAGACTATCATTTGGATAGTAGTGAATGTTTAGGAATAAGCTAAATGAAGCTGGTAATGTCACTCAAAACAAAGCAAGATTGGTTGGACAAAGTTATAATCAACAAAAGGGAATTGATTATGATGAAACCTTTCACATGGCTAGGTTAGAAGCCATCAGAATGCTACTTGCTTTTCCGCCTTCAAGGGATTCATTCTCTACCAAATGGATGTTAAGTTTGCATTCCTAAATGGATTCCTCTAAGGAAGAGAATGTAAAGCAGCCTCATAGTTTTGTGAATGAACTTTCCAACCATATCTTCAAGCTAATGAAGGCTCTCTATGGGTCAAACAAATTCCTCGAATTTGGTATGAAAGACTAAGTACCTTCTTGCTAAAGAATGGGTTCAAGAGAGGTAATGTTGATACTATCTTTTTACTCTTGAACAAAATAATCACTTTCTAATAGTTTAAATAATATTGATGACATTATATTTAACCCTTAACCATTCTCTTTGTGAAAAGTTTTCTAAATTAATGAGTGAATTTGAGATGGCATGATGGGTGAATCAAGTTTTTCCTTGGTTTGCAAATAAAACAACAAAATAAGGAACCTTGATCCATCAAGAAAAATATACAAAAGAGCTTATGAAGAAATTTAATATGAATCAACCTAAACTTATGAGTACCTCCATGCATCCATCTCAAATTGTTGTTGCTGATTAGAATGAAAAAGTATCATAAAAGTAATTATAGAGAATAATTGGCTTACTTCTATCTTAAAGCTAATAGACCAAACATTCAACTAAGTGCGGAATTTTTACTAGATTTTAATCTAACCTAATGCAATCACACTTAAATATTGTTAAAAGAATTTTCAAATATCAATTCGGACTATTAATCTTAGCTTATGGTAAAGAAAGGTACATCATGTGAGATTGTAGGTTACGCCATGCTAATTTCACTGGATAGAGAGTAGAGAGAAAAAGCACTAGTGGTTGCTACCATTTCTTCGGAAAGCTGATCACTTGGTCATGCAAAAGTAGAATACTATTGCACTCTCACTATGAAGTTAATATGTAGCTATTGGAAATTGTTGCTCCTAGATGTTGTGGATAAGGAACTAGCTAGAATATTATCACTTGAGGTATTCCAAAATCCCTATCTTTTATGATAATACTAGTGCTATTAATCCTGTAAGAATCCTATCCAACATTCTAGATCCAAGCATAGTGATGTTAAACATCATTTTATTCAGGATCATGTTCAGAAAAGGAGATGTTGAGTTAATGTTTGTGATATCTAAGACCAAGTGTCAATATATTCACAAAACCATTAGCTGAAGATCGCTTTTGTGTTTTGAAAAAGCTTTTAAACTTAAAGATTTTTAAATCTGCATAAGCATTCATACAAAAAATCTCTAGGTATTCTCTCTTTTATTACTAACTAAGCCCTGAATAAAGGAATTAGTCTACCATGGAACCAAATTGAATATTAGAATTTTAGTTTGCAAGCTTAGAAAGAACATGGGTTGATCAGAAAAAAGTATTGAGGATTAGAAAATGGGGTATATATGGTCTTATGAAGTTCAAGAATATGAAAATGAGTTAATATGAGAATATGTTGATACTCTAGAGGGTCAGAAAGAGAAAATGAGGCTCAAGAAAGTAACATCTTCAAAATGTCTCAAACGTAAGAAACAACTCTTTTTAATCGAATGCAAAAGGCGAGATAATTCCCACTCTTTTGAGTTTTTTCTCTCCACGTCATTTTACC
>JAMLFY010000021.1:328189-449521 GCA_030441495.1 Dalbergia oliveri
TCTTTAGAGAGTCGAGACAGTAGCTATAGAATAGCCCTACCTCTAAACCCTCTAATCTTCATGACGTCTTTCATGTCTCTCAATGAAGAAAATACCAATCCAATCCTAGTCATGTGCTAGAACCAAAGCATGTAGAGGAAGGACCTAACTTTCAATCTACCACCAACGAGGATCGTGGACCGTGGCCAAGCGCTGAGGACAAGTCCGTTCCTTTGGTGAAAGTGGCATGGGCGACAAGACGGAGAATACACATGGGAGCTAGAATCCGAAATGAGAACGAAGTATCATGAGCTTTTCTAAGGTAACGAATTTCTAGGCAAAATTTTTTTTAAGGAGGGGAGTAATTTAATGCCCAAATTTTTCTGCCTAGTACAAATAACCAAAATGCCCCTGAGGTCATTTTTACCCAGAATTAGGGGTAGCCGACCTGTCTCGAATGGGTCAACTCAGTGTTTGAAGGGGGTTATGATTGTAATGTTTGATATCCAAGGTGAAAATCTCATTTTCCGAACCTTCGACTCAAAATGACCAAAATACCCCTTGCGTTTTGCAGGGTAAAGGTGCCGTTTGAGCCCAGAATTTTTCAGGGGTTCAGAATGATGTTTATGAGTGGACCATGATAGTTAGTCGAACCCGGAGATCAGAGTTTTAATGCAAAATTATCGTTTTGCCCCTAGAACAGTGCACAGTGAGCCTAATGATTCAGTTAACCAAACCTAAGCAATATTAGGCTCTAATCGAAGATTAATTAATTTTGATAATTAATCTAGAGTCAAAATAATTTATTAAGGTTAATTAGAACCTAAGATTGCTTAGTTAAACTCTAATTTCATTCTTAGATTCAAGATTCCTAATCATGGAATCTTAAATAGTAAATTCTCTCCAATTCCTTAAATCAAGGAATTGTGTCTATGATTTAATTTGACTTGAAAAGAGTTTTTAATTCTTAATCTAGCAAGACAACCCCCAAATCAAGTCTTGACAACCTTAATTGACCATTACCTCACCTAAACACCTTCTTACAAACTCCTAATCAAAACCTTAATCAAAGATACACCTAAACACATCATTAAACCACAATTAGATGAACAATTTCTCCTCCCCCTTGGCTGCACATGCTGGCTGAATTCATACCCTTCCATTTGTGTCACATGTTGATTTTGTTTCACTCAAAGAACTATACCTCAAGCCATACCTTGGACCATACTTGGCCATACCTCCAACTATGCCTTTGAATGACTAATGTTTGAAGATATTTTCCTCCCCAAAGCCATGAGAGGTCGTCGGCCTTCCTTTCCATTCAGCCCCATTGTTTCATTTTCTCTATAAATACCATGCCTTAGTGAATTTGGTTACACTTTAGAACCTTTGCCAAGTTCAAGCTTTCTTGCAATTCTCTCATTTTCCTCTCAAATTCTCTTCATCTTGCTTTCTTCTTCCACCACCAAAGAGACCTTTCCACCACCACAAAACACCACAAACAACCTTGAACCACCACTCCCCCACCTCAAACCACCTCTCAAACACTAAACCTTTCCATTCCCAAACTCACATTTTCAAGGAAAATTCATCTTCCTTGTGCTTCCACCTTGGCCGAATCATCATCACCATCAAAGAGAAGATTTTGTCTTCTCACTTCATCAAAAACCCAAGCTTTCTTTCATCTCATCCAAGACTTCATTTGGTAGGGGTTTATTTTCAAGGTTTTGTTTACTTTCTTTAAGAAAAGTTTTAGTTTTCTCTTGGTTTTCAAAACTCTTTCTAACATCCTCTTCATTTCGGCCTTAGAGCCTTGTTGAAGAGAAAAACTTTGGCTTGATGATGAGGTTTCAAGATATTGGTCTTGTTGATGCCATGTGAGAAACCTCTAAAGCTTGAAAACTTGGTCTTGGACCATATATGATTTCAGTTTCCTTTTCTTTTCCTTACTCAAGATTTCGGTTCTCATTTCTTTTGCCCCTCAAAGATTTTGGTTTTCATTTCCTTTATTTGTACAAAGTTTGATAAAATGTTAAGTAGCTCACTAAAAGTTTTGTTTAAGAAACTTAATCACACGTTTTCAAAGAGCTCTAAGCTTACCCTTACCAACCTTAAAGTTGATCGGTCGTTCTAGAGTTTACTCTAGATTGAAGCTCATGAGTAATAAAATGAAGAATATGAGTAGTTCTTTTTATGTTTGTTTTGATAAGTGTTCATGTTTATCTCTTAGTCCATTTTCTTGAGCTTGATGATGATGTTCAAACTATAAGACTTCTTTGAAGACTTGGTGCTAAGAATTCTAAAACTCACTTTATATTGTTAGATACATGTTGGGTTAAGGCTATTGATATTCCTCTAAAGTCTTGCATGAGCTTTAGTTAAGATAAAATAGGTTTGCATTCATGTTTAAGTTTATACTTTGCATATCATGCTTACTTTTTGATGCCATCACTAAGCTCTCAAGAAATAAATAAATGAACTTGGATTTCATGTTTAAATTTCCAAGCTTGCACTTCATTTTTATATTTCAAGTTATCACTTAATCTTTAAAGATAATAATGAGGTTGCATCTCATATTTATTTTATGCTCTTACTTTATTTTATAATGAAGAATAAAACAAAGTGCATAGCATGTTTATGTTTATGTCATCACTTAAATATTCTAGAGCTCAAAGACTTGCCCAAGTATCACAAGTAAAGTCTTAGAAAATGGAAGCATTCCATGAATGCCATTTCGGCCTTATGATGATGATGATGGACTTAGTATGAGTTGCATCTAATCATAAGCGTCAATAGTCTATGTCTTGGAATTCTCTAAGCATAGGTGAATTTAAAGAATACTATGAACATGATTTTATGTTTTAAATCTACCTTATGGGCAAAATGGTTTAGCTACTACCCTTTCTTATATTTCCATGATTTTAATGAGATAAATTAGTTTCTAAAAGAGTTTTGGGGTCCTAAAATTATTCCAAGAGAAAACTAGCAACTTATATATACTTAAATCATGGATTTCTATGATTATGTAAGATATACATTTCTGCCTTCTTTGTTTGGCCATTGTATTCATATTGTTTTATGGAGTTAAAATGTGTAAAATTATGTTTGAGTGAGGCAAGGACGATTTAGGAATGATAGGAAAGAACAAGTAATTAAAAAGGACTTAAAATGAGGATTCTAGAACTAACACAAGAATCATAAATTCTGTTTCAGCATAATTGAACTTAGGGAAAATGGTTTATAATTAGTGGATATGTAAAGGAAACCCTGATAATTGGTTTAGGAATTGAATATAGAGCCTTAGGTGAAGATGGAACTTAGAAAGGGTCAAAGATGTAGATTCTAGAACCCCGTAATCAAATAATAATCATCATAACCAATTTGCGCAATGTTATTCATATATGTAAATACTAGCTTTGCAACATATACATCTAAATTACTTTATTACATTGTATTCCTACTAGTATAGACTATGAACGTAAGTAATACTCTTAATTACTATGTTAATACTCGAGTAGAATATGGTAATTAGGAGGGTGTTACACATTTTTTCTATAAATAATACACTTACAAACATCATTGCATTACCATTTGCTTTCTTAAAGTTGTCTTGCTCAATGAATCATCTAAAAAAATTCTGCATTCTCAAGACTTCAAGCTTTCTTCTTCTTCCTCCTTCATAACCAAGAAGCTCCATTATTGACATTCATCCAAGTTCTCACCTTCAAAATAACTCTTAAATACCAAAACTTTCCATTTCCAAACACAAGATCATAAGAAAAATCCTCCTTCCATTTTAACTCCACTTGGCCGAAAACATCACCTTCTTTAAGAGCAGATTTTCTTCTTGTTACTGCATAAAAGATCAACCATTATCTTTTGTAAACAAGAAACAACTTGGTATGGATTTTATTTCATGTTCTTTCTCTTGTTCTTTCCTTTAATTTTCGGTTCCTATGGCTTGATGATGAGGAATAATGGTGGTGGTTGTGAATCCATCATATAATAAACCTCTAAAGCTCAAGGTCTTTTTTGTTGTCAAAAGATTAATGGGATAATTGTTAATTTTATTTAAGTTGATTCTTTTTTAGCTTAATGATGAGTTCAAGAAATAAGGTTCTTGGAACCATGATAATGAGAACTCTAAAGTTCACTTCCTTTTGTTAAGATTACTTAGAATCAAAGAGTTTCATTCTTTAAAGGTCTTGAGCTTTGAGCTTAACAAGATATAAAAATGAACTTGCATCCATGTTTATATTTCAAGTTGTTGCTTATCATATTTAAATTTCAAGTCCTTACCTTAATTCTTGAAGATAAGAAAATAAACTTGCATATTCATGTTTATGTTTCAAGCCTTGCATAATCTTATTTATTTTTCAAGTTATCATATCATGTTTAATTTTCCAAGTCTTGCATATCATGCTTAAATTTCAAGTCATCACCTTAAATCTTAAAGATAAGAAAATGGAGTTGCATATCATGTTTATATTTCAAGCCTTACATATCATAGTTATGTTCCCAAGTTATCACCTTATAATGACCAAGATTAAAAATGAGATTGCATGGCATGTTCATGATTCTAGTTATCACCTAAACCTCTAAAGCTCAAAACTTACCTTTTTTATCTTAAATGGAAATTTTGATTATGGACATAATTCAATATATGTGTTTTGGCCTTATGAGGATCTTGGGTTTGAAGTTGGTTTTTACTTTGTTTTGAGACTTGGATCTTGTTTTTATGATGTACAAAAAGAATTTGATTTTAAAAGATGTAATTGTTTTTTATGAGGTGATTGTCTTGATTTGGGAAAATATGAGTATAATCTCAAGGGAAAAATTGCAATGAAGTTTTATAATGGTTTTAGAATGAAAGAGCAACTCAAAGTATGTTAAAACTTTAGTTTTCAAAATTATGGAGCCCTGGTAGATTACCACACTATAATCGATTACCAGTAGGTTGTTCATGTTTGTTTCAAAAATTTGAACCGTATAATCAATTACCAAGACCGAAAATGTGCAAATGAGTGTGTTTCCATGCAAAATAACATGAATTGATGACTATGTATGATTGGTCTTTGAATTATATAAAATATGACCTCTTATATGTTGTATATATATCTTATTGAGCATAGCATATGCATTAGCTAAGTCCGATCCTTAATTTCCTGCATACTGGGTAGGAGCATGTCTACTACTATTAGATAATGATTGGTGATATGCCTATTAAATATGTGCAAGAGATGTGAATGCATATGTGAATAAATGATATGAGGATATTGTAGCATGATGAGTTTATGATTGATTGGTTAAGATGAATACTATATGAAAGTTATGAACATGATATGTGTTAAGATGAAATTATGATTACGTGCTCACATTTCATTCTAATTTAACATGCCAATATTAAGGTGACATAAGACACATAGAGATGATCCTCTAGACTCCCGAATTAAAGGTTATGAGAGGTGATCCAAAGAGGACCCTTTAGACTCAGGAATTAATGGTTATGAAAGGTGTTCATATGCCCCCTAACCTACATCTGGAGTCGGGAATTTAGCTTATCCAGGGGATAAGATAAACTAGTGACGACAGTTAGGCATAAGCTCATAACCTATAACTCTCAAGAGGAGAAGATATAGGGTGGCCCCCAAGGAAAAGAGAATAGGAAATTTAAGTCACCTAAAAGAATAATGAGGAGAAGTCATGTTAGAAAGATTTATGCTCATTATGTGATGCACATTGGTTGTGATTTTTATGATAACTGGAATATGGCATTGACATGCATTCATGATATAATATGATGCATCCATGACATTAAAGATTCATGCTAAAAGATATGGACCTCAGCTAAAGGTATTTGGAAATTAATGAATGAACCTTATATATGCTCATATTTTCATAATGAATCCAGGTTCCTGAGGACGATGATGATGACACACGCATTAGGAGGCGAAAGCCCTCCTGATTCTTTTCCAAGTTTCTCATTGCCTCTTCTTTTCTTTCTATCTCGTCTTCAGGTAGATGGCGACGTTGTGATCTATATGATGCCCCCACGGGAAATGCACTATGACCCGTCAACTGGTCATATCATTTTGTAGGTCATTGTAGAGTTCATTTGTATGTCTTTATGGATCGCCCTTCACACACCGTTTCTAGCGATGGTTCTCCTTCACCCCCTTTTCCGGATGATCTTGCCTTCGAGCGATCGCGTCCGCATGTCGGCAGTTTCCATATACTCACTATGCTTGGATCATCTCTTCAGACTTCCCTGTTACATACCCCAGTCACCACCTAGTTCTATTGGGTACAAACCCATCAAAGGATCTACCCTCCGTCACTCTCGGTAGGTCTCCCTCATTGCCCCTATGAGGTGGGAGGTGAGGTGGAGAGACTACCGTCATGCAATTGATGAGAGAAACTAAGCCTACACTCAAAGGCGCACCGTCCTCTCGAGGTGCCCATGTTCGACCCACAAGACTTTATGCCACATGAGACGAATTGATCCGTGAATTTACTCTAGGCGCTTTGAGGAGAGTAGTAAGAAGAGAGATCCTATGCTAGTGTATTTTGTATTTGTTTTGCAAATATTGTTCATCTTAGATTATTGTACTTGATTTAACCTTTGTTAGTAGTGTGATAATTAATAATTAACTTAAATACGTCTTAGGCCTGTTGAGTTAAATATTAGGGTGTTACATTTTGGTATTAGAGTTTTCTCTATAGAGCCTAAGGATTAGACTGACTATTGTAACGTCCTCTAATTACCATATCCTACTTCGAGTATTGACATAGTAATTAGCAGAATGTTACTTATATCCATGATCTATACTAGTCGTGTACCTTTAATTTTTGTATTGAGTACAAATGACCAAAATGCCCCTGAGGTCATTTTTACCAAATTTAGGACAGCCGCCCGGTCCAAATGGGCCAACTCAATGTTTGAAGGGGATTATATCTATTACATTTGATATCTGAGGTGAAAATCTCGTTTTCTGAACTTTCGGCTCAAAATGACCAAAATACCCCTGATGTTTTACACGGGTAAAGGTGCCGTTTAGCCCAAACTTTTCCAGAAAGTTTGCAATGATGTTTTTGAGTGGTAATTGATGTTTAGTTGGCCGGAAGGTCCCGGCAGTTTTAGTGCAAAATTACCATTTTGCCCCTAGAAATAGTGTACAGTGAGCCTAATGACGTAATTAAGCAAACCTAAGCAATATTAAGTTCTAATCGAAGATTAATTTATTTTGATAATTAATCTAGAGTCAAAATGATTTATTAAGGTTAATTAGAACCTAAGATTGCTTAGTTAAACTCTAATTGCATTCTTTAATTCAAGATTCCTAGTCATGGAATCTTGAATAGTATTTTCTCTCTCCAATTCCTTAAATTAAGGAATTGTGCCCATACCTCATTTGACCAAAAGAATGATTTTAAATTGTTAATCTAGCAAGATCACCCTCCTAATCAAGTCTTGACAACCTTAATTAGCCATTACCTCACCTAAACACTTTCTTACAACTCCTAACCAAAACCTTAATCAAAGAAACACCTAAACACATCACTAAACCACAATTACATGAACAATTTCTCTTCCTCCCTTGGCTGCAAATATGGCCGAATACATGGTCTCAAAGAAGTGTCACATGTTGTTTTAATTTCACTCAAGAGCCATGCCTAGGCCATACTTGGAGCCATACCTCACCATGCTTTCAACCATGTTTTGCCCATGCCTAGCCCATGCCAATCAAAGATATTTTCCTCACTTTTTCTCCTTTTGGCCGTCAGCCTTCCTCCCTTGGTAGCCTCCATGTTGCAAAATTTCTATAAATACCAAGCTTGGAAGAACCTTGTTACACTTTAGATCATTTGCTAAGTTTAGCTTTCTTGCTCTTTCTCTCATTTTCTTCAACTTCTCTTCATCTTGCTCTTCTTTTCCCTCCCTCAAAGAAACCTTTCACCACCACAAACCACCACAAACAACCATAAACCACCACTCCCTCACCTCAAACCATCTCTTAAACACTTAAACTTTCCATTCCAAGCTTACAAACTCAAGGAAAAATCATCTTCCTTGGCTTTCCCCCTTGGCCGAATCCATCCCACCTTCAAGAGAAGATTTTGTCTTCTCATTTCTTCAAGGATCAAGCTTTCTTTCATTCTTTTCAAAGACTTCCTTAGGTAGGGGTTTTGTTTTAAAGTTTTTACTTGTTTTCTTTAAAAAAGTTCTAGTTTTCTCTTGGTTTCAAAGCTTTCCTTTTTCTTTTCTTCTTTTCCAAGGGCCTTTTCATGAGAAAAACTTTGGCTTGATGATGAGGTTTCAAGATAATGACTTGTTGATGTCATGTGAGAAACCTCTAAAGCTTGAAAAACTTGGTCTTGGACCATATGCTTGTGGTTTCTTTTTTCTTGCTCATGGTTTCTGTTTTTCCTTCCCTTTTCCTTCAAAGTTTTTGGTTTCCTTCCCTTTCCTCTCATGATTTCGGTTTTCTTTTCCTTTGTTTGAACAAAGTTTGCTAAAAATGTTAAGTAGATCACAAAAGTTTTGTTAAGAAAATTAATCCTATGTTTTCAAAGAGCTCTAAGCTTACCCTTGCCAACCTTAAAGTTGGTCGGCCGTTCTAAGAGTTTTACTCTAGATTGAAGCCCATGAGCAATAAAATAAAGAATATGACTTAGTTCTTTGTATTTTGTTTAGACAAAGTGTTGAGTTTTGTGTTTATTTTCTTGAGCTTGATGATGAAGTTCAAAACCAAAGGCTTCTTTGAAGACTTGGTGCTAAGAACTCTAAAGCTCACTTTATGTTGTTAAGATACATATTGGGTTAAGGTTGTGATGTTCCTTTAAAGTCTTGTAAGAGCTCTAGTTAAGATAAAATGAGTTGCACACATGTTTATGTTTATGCCTTGCATAGCATGTTTATTTTGATGTCATCACTAAACTCTCAAGAATAACTAAATGAACTTGCATTATCATGTTTAAATTCCAAGCTTGCATTTCATGTTTATATTTCAAGTCATCACTTAATCTTAAAGATAATAATGAGGTTGCATCTCATATTTATTTTATGCTCTCACTTTACTTTCTAATGAAGAATAAAATAAGTGCATATCATGTTTAAGTTTATGTCATCACTTAAACCTCCTAGAGCTCAAAGACTTGCCCAAGTATCTTACATAAAGTTTTAGAAAATGGAGGCATTTCAAGAATGCCATTTCGGCCTTGTGATGATGATGATGGACTTGAAATGAGTTCATCTAATCATAAGTGCCCATAGTCTAAGTCTTGGAATTTTTCTAAGCTTAGGTGTATTTAAAGAACCTTATGAACAAAGTTTTATGTTTTAAATCTATTCTTTGAGCTAAATAATTTAGCTACTGACCTTACCCATTTTTGTATGATTTTAATGAGATAAATTGGTTTCTAAAAGAGTTTTGAGTTACTAAAATGATTCCAAGAGAAACTAGCAACTTATATGCATTTAAATCATGAGATTATGTGATTGTTTGATGCTTATGTTTTTGGTTCTGCCTTGTGCACATTGGCCACTGTATAAATTCTGTTTTATGGTGTTAAAATGTGTAAAATTATGTTTGAGTGAAGCAAGGAACGATTTAGGGAAGTTTAGAAAGAACAAGTAACTAAAAAGGACTTAGAATGTGAATTCTAGAACACTTAGATGCACAAATTATAAATTCTGTTCCAGCATAATTGGACTTAAGAAAAATGGTTTATAATTAGTGGATATATGTAGGAATCCCTCATAATTGGTTTAGGAGTTGATTATAGAGCTTTAGGCAAAGATGGAACTTAGAAAGGGTCAAAGATGGAGATTCTAGGACCCCATAATCATATGACAAATTCTGCCCAAGGTGGTGAAGTGCTATATGGATATGTTAGTAAGCATAAACATTAGAGGAAATTATAGGTAATGATCCCTTAGGAGTGATAAAGATCCATAATGGGTGCTAGGATAATTGGAACACAAGTTTAAGACCCGTAAAGGTCAAGCATAAGACACCATGAGATAGGAGGTGTGATGTGAGGATGAGGCCGAGTGGGTATACTTGTGATGATGAGAATGTGTTAATACCATGAAGCATGAGACTATATGTGTATTTGAGACATGTTGTTGTGATAATATGACACATTATGCTTGAGATGCATGAGAAAGAGAAATATAAAATGAGTTAGGAGGGTATGCTCCTAGAATAAGAGATGTACTCGATTGAGATATTTCATGAGAACAACATGTGTTATTAAGTTATGTAGCATAACTCAAATTTGAGGAAATTTGGGGTGTAGTCGTTATGCTGCCAAATTTCCATCAAATTTGAGGGACTTGAGAAAAGTTTTGAAAAGAATGATTTATATGTGACATGCCGAGACGCATTTCTCCTCCAGTGAGGAGAAAGGAAACCCGTGGGGGGTATGGTCGTGGAGCCATACCAAAGCAACAATGTCATTGGCTTAACCAATGATGCATTTCGCATAAGATGTACTTCTCTTGCTATGGTGAGGAGAAGGTAAAACCGTGAGGGCATCGACATTAGCCAGCCAAAGCGGACAAAGTCACGGCTTAACCAGTTGATGCGTTAAGAGAAGTCCCATGATGGGTGATTCCTTAGGTCCCTGCCCATGCTTGGGAATCGAGATTGTTATTTTTATGATTATGATTCGCTTATCAAGAGGATAAGTAAGAACTAGTGATGACTAGTTAAGGTATGAGCTCATAGCCTAGTATCAAGGGTCGGTTACTATATTTACATATCATGATGTCACAAGTTGAGGAATGAGATGCCACTTTTATGAGAACTAGTTGATGATGATGTGTTTTATTGGTTTGCTGCATAAAGTATTGCCATGCATTCACATTCTATCATGCTGTATACATGCATTAAGATTCATCATAAAAGACACGGACCTTGGATAATCATTTTTAAGAAAACCTCATAATGAACCCTTGCATGTTTAACCATTTTATAATAAACCCAAGGTTCCTGGGATGTAAGCGATGACACTAGGATAGGAGGTTTCCCTAGAGATTCTTCAGCAAGATTCTCAACCCTCTCTGTCTTCTTCCCGTTACGTCTTCAGATTTCGATGGTGTCGTTCGTGATTTTTGTTGACACGCCCATGTGGGAGGTGCACTACGATCCAGATCATCAGCCTTACCATTTCGAGGGTCGTTGTGCGTGCGCATTTTTGCATACATGGGACGTCCATTTGCATTCCCAGTTCCAGTTTTGCTTCACCCGACCACTCCCTATGGCGACGATATGATCTTCGAGAGGACGTGACCCGAACCGAGTAGAACGTAGAGCCTGTCCCTTCATCTTCAGCGATCCACGCCCATCCAGAGTACGTTCCCTTATACCTCGTTGTGGGAAGGACCTATCCAAGGATTCCTTCCCGACCCTATTGGAGGGCTCTGCCCCTCTGCCTATGGATGAGGAGGGGTAGCGAGGACCCAGCTCCCAGCGAGGCTTGGGAGGAGCGCGTCGAGCCGAGAGACGCCCTAGTCGAGGAGGACACGTCGCTCCGCCGATTCCATGCCCACGCCCCCTCTTCATTAGGCTATATCCGAGGAGCTTTGGCATTTAGGTTACATCTCTCTTCAGAGGATTAGCGGCTTTTGTAGGTTTTAAAGGGAGGGTTTGTTTTTGGCTGGTAGTATCTTTTGGGCTTCTTATGTATTTGCTATTTATGTTTCCTGTATGTTTTCCTGACTTTATATTCCCTGGACTAAAGCTCTCCCACTATATGGGTAAGACTTTATGCTTATTATTTTTTAGATGATGTATTAAACTATGATATCTAATGTTATGATGGTTGTTTCTATGGTCGGAGTGTCCTTACTTGCTTTATATTGCATGACTATTTACTCTTCTGCTTTACGTTCCACTTATGTTGTACACGATGGCTCGCATTTTGTTGTACGTATATTAATTTCAAAAAAAAAAATTTCTCGTATTTTTGCTAAGTAATTTCACAAATTGTTTAAAAGGAAGTAATAACTAATAATTAATCTTAATACGTCCTAGATGTATTGGGATTAAATATTAGGGTGTTACAAGTCGAAATATAAGGTAGTAAAGAGCTTAGATACATATGTTGCAACACTCATATTTATATATATGAACATAATCTTTAAGTTCCCAAGATATACATCATAGTACCAAACAAGTTAGTCAACCCTAAGCTAGTCAAGACTCCGTAACAAAGGGCTAGCCTGCTAAGCATCCTGATCCAACAAAATCATATATCGATACAAATGAACCTGAATACATCTAGTAGTACATTAGTCCAGGCTAGTAACATCCTAACCCTACCCTACTACTACGTACAAGCCAAGAGTCCTTGGAAACCTCACTTCCTCCTATAGGAAGCCATTGGCCATTGGTATGATAGCCTCGCCTCTCCTGGCATCTAGACCCTCAGGTAGGTCAAGAGGATGATGATAAAGAAGCGGGTACATCTGAGGAGGGTATAGGTGGCATAGCCAAAACATCGAACACCTTCGAGTGTTCCATATGAAGGGGCACGCCATCATAGGGAGAAGTAGGGTCAACTCCTTAACGAAATCGACACACTGAAGGAATGGCCGAAAAACACATATACATGAAACAGAGAGTAACCTACAGTGTACAAGGAGTCAAGTGCCGATCATACTACCACGCCCATTGTGGCCAATCAAGGAAAAATATAGATACGGCATCTCCTCGAATCTTAGTAATACAAGTACATACAACTTAGGGGTGAGAATACTATAAAATTCTCGGTAGGGTAGTTCCCAGATACTATATAGAATATAGGAAATGAATCAATTCATATAAAACATCCATACAAGAGTTATAGGCATCAATGCTAAAATATGTCAATCATGGGAATTTAGAATGTCACTAGAGGAATAACTCATGTACTATTATTTGGAACCATAAGTTCAATTCCATGCATTTTCCTCTTTTTGTTAACATAGGGAAGGCTTAGTTCCACACAAAGATATATTTGCAATTGATAATTTCGCAAAGGACAATAGACTGCTAGGACATGAGCTCATTCTTATCGTGATCATTGGACTTCATTTTTTTCCATTTCGAATCACACACAGTTCTATTCCTAGCCAATACGTCTACCGACTTATAAATTTTCTAGGGAAGTCCTTATTCTTGCCTTCCCTTTTATCCTACCTAAGCATTGTTTCTATTTTTCCCATATGTTCAAACATGCACTAGCGAACTTTATACATATTGTTTCTGTTCTTTCTCATATAACTGCATTATGTACTTCTTTTTCTTTTCTCAAAAGTATGCTTACATTACAAGTAGATATTCAATCATATTAGAGGCTCATTCATGTCTCATGAATAAGTAATTGAAATAATTAGCATGCATTCATATGCCATACTCTTGGACTAGATATCATTTTACCACAAATTTTCAACCATTTTCACATTCCAGCACCCTGGGCAGATTTACTGTCCTAGGTACAACATTTAATTTCCATAACAAACGGCCATTTCAAGAGCCACAAAAATTCTATATGACATTCAAATGTGTCTAGGAGACCCTGTAAAAATTTCATAGTAAATGGGGCTCCCTAGCCTTGTAACTAAATTATACAAATTCAGTGGTTGGAAGTCACTTATTCACAGCCTAGACCAGGGTTCTTGAAATTTTTAATCCTAACAAATAATTGAATCAACTCACAATAAAATTCGCAGTGATACTTCAATATGTTATTAACTTGGTGTAAAAATTTCAAAGGCTAATTCAATCATTTGCTATGGTAATAAAATTGGACAAACTTATTGCTTCAGTTTCAACAACCAAGACAGCATCAATCCCATTTTGGTACCTGATTTTTTGAGGCAGTAAACCTTAAAATCAACATTCAATAAAATTCATGTAAGTATTTTAAGATGTTAACTCCAACATAGAATTTTCATAGCTCATGAAACTACCCACAACTATACCAGAAAATTCATGCATAACTACTACTTGCAGGAAAACCGAAATTCCAGCAGTCTAGTCCAAACTTCTTTTGATAAAACCCTATTCTAACACCATCCAAACACACCACTAAAATTAATACATCAATATCAAATATAAATCAATACAATCAGAAATTTGGACCTATCTCAACCCAAAATAGATCAGAAAAATTTGACAACGAAAGGCAACAAAAATGCTACTTTTAGTAACCTAGTGGCTCCTTGGCTCCAAGATGATCCAAGCTTGATTCCTTCCACTCTAAGGCTCCCAAACAACTCCAAACCCTTCTTGAATCAGTGAAGTGTGAGGTAACAAGACAAGGTTTGATGAGGAATAGAGATTTTGTTCGGTTAGATTTGTAGATCAAGGTGTAAACAGTTTAATGAAGGACTTTTGAGGTTTCAACAACTCTAGGCTAGTGTTTTTGGACTTAGAACTCAAGATCAAGCTCTTGAAGATGAAAATAGTGGCTGGTATTTTCTTTCTCTTGCTGTCCAAAATTTATTTTGGCTTGGAGGAGAAGTTTGTGACTTTGTTTCTTTGTATTTAATGCTTTGAAGATATTATGTAATTAAGTAATCATTATGTGATAAAGCAAAAGGATGGCTAAGATTTAATCTTGGAATCCAAGATTAAATCTTGGCCTTCCACCTATCCTAAATGGATAGATATTATCCATTGGTGATGATGAAAATATCTTTCGGTATTAAAAATCACACACCGAAATTTTCCAAAACGGGTAAACACCATACCCGATAAACCAATATTACCCAAAAATTAATTCTAAGCATAAAATTTTCATTCCCACTTATTTCTAATCTTATTCCCATGTTTCCCTAATTTCGGGCACCTTTGGGTCCAAATTTGTTTCCTATGTCGCGAGCCTCCAGAGTTCCTAAAATACTATTCATTTTTTCCTTTTTTTTTTTGGTACTGGATCATAGAGTCGTTCTCATCACAACTACATCTGCAGAATCTTAATATTCTCATTAACCATTCCTCAATTAATTTCTAAAGAAAAGAACTAGGATGTTACATTGACTATGCTTCTCAAGTATGATGCGATAGTTATGTCATGTGTAGTTGCTTGGTTGATAGAATGAGCTATAGGATAAAGATGCATGACTGCTATGTGTGTTGGTTCCATGGTAACTAGCTCACTTAACATGAAGTATTGAGCTTAATCACCTTAGTGTTTGCTATTTTATGTGCTCAGGGACCAATGGCATGACCACGATAGAATAGGACTCCAAATGGGAACGAGGCCATGAGATGGCAGAAGCTCTAAGGGACATGGCAAGAGCCCTGGAAAGGATGTTGAGCAATAGGGCTGTAACCAGTAACAAGGCAAGGAGTGATCACAAGAAAGCAAGGACAAGGAGCGGCTCCTGTAAGGCCTCTAAGCGGAGGGGTACATGAATGGACTGATTACACACCCGAATGAGAGGAATCCTGAGACTGTAGAGATAGGGCTATACAGTTAAGGAGCTATATGAATTGATTGGCATTACCTATGCCAACAAAGATGCATCTTCTTTTTAGTAGCCTAGCATGAAAGAACTCCATAGTTAAGCATGCTTGACTTGGAGCAATTTTGGGATGGGTGACCTCCTGGAAGTTTCCTTAGGAAGCGTGTGAGTGAGGACAACACGTTGAAGACCCGTGTTGGTTTGGGGACAGTCGTCAATCATAAAGCAGGAGGGATGTTATATGGACCACCAAATCGAAGTTGGTCCCTATCCTATTAATGTGGAAGGTTTGGAGCATGCCCTGATTTGGGGAATTTCGTAGGGCGAACCCACCATCTTTTAGAGGAACTCTGATCCAAACCAAGCTGATGAATGGATTAAGAACATAGAGAAAATCTTTTTGGTGATCGCTTGTCCTGAGGACAGAAGGTGACTTTTACTACTTACGTGCTAGAGGTGGATGCTGAATTTTGGTGGACTGGTACTTGAAGACTATTGGAGGCATCTGGCATATTCATCAACTATGAGGTATTTAAGCATTATTTATACGAGAAGTATTTTCCTAAATACGTAAGGAAGGCAAAAGATATAGAATTCATGCAGCTGGCCAAGGGGGAATAAGCTATGCGCAATTCACTTGCAAAGTTTGAGGAATTGATTAGTTTTCTACAATTTTTCAAAGAAACCCTAATTAAGTTTGGAAGTGTGTTAAATATGAAGCAAGGCTGAAGCGAAAATCAATGTTGCCATTGCACATATGGAGATTAGAGACCTCTCTGCTCAGTCAACAAGTGTCACATCATTAAGGAATGCCATAAGAAATTGAGCATGTCAAGGGCTAAAAATTCCACTAATAAGTTGAACGCAAGCTCCAAGATTTAAGCTCAATTCATACCAGCGGAGTTTTAGGTTATACTAAGGCCGAGTTCAAGCAACAAGGACCTCAAAGGAACTTTAATCAGGGATCGAGTAGTCCCAATGGTAAGGCACCCCAAAGGGTCCTGTTGCACTTCCTAGGCCTACACCCTTTGCTTTATGCCCCAAATGTGGTAAGCCACACAGAGATCGGCCTTGTTTGTTGGGCCAGGGAGTTTGCTTCAAGTGTGGAAAGGTCGGTCACTATGCTAAGAGTGCTGAAAGGAATCCAATGGTCCCTAACCCAAGCCACAACATCAAGGGGGGTCTTTACTTTAATGCCGAAGACTAGTCAAAGTCCAAAATCTCATAGAAGGTAAGTGTGAAATGAATGGTAGGACCTTAACTATACTGCTGACTCTGCGCAACTATCATTTATATCACATGCTAGTGTTGAGTCTTTGCATGTGTCAGAACTTCCTTTTGATCTTACTATTTCTACACCCTGGTAAACCTTTTAATACTTGTAAATGTTGTTTAATTGCCATTTCATTATGGAAGGTAGAACTTTTATATTAGATCTAGTTTGTTTGCCTATGCATGGTCTAGACATGATTCTTGGCATGGATTGGCTTTATGCTAACTGTTAATGTTCAACTATTATGCAAAGTCTGTCATCTTCCTCCCTATCCTGGTGTGCTAGTAAATCTTAAGCCTTTACTTGAATGCTGAAAGTCAACCGTTATAGGAAGAAAGAAGGGATATGTTCTCCTAGCCGCTAGCGAAGTAGACTCTTGAGTAGAAAATTGATGATGTGCCTATAGAAGAGAGACTATTCCTAAGGGGTTTCTAAGGATATACCTGAGTTTCCTCTGAAAAAAAGAGATAAATTCTCCATAGAGTTGGTCCTAGGAATAGGGCCAATATCCATAGCACCTTATAGAATGTTAGAGTTAACCGAGTTAAAGACTAAGTTAGAAGAGCTTTTGGAAAAGAAGTTTGTGAGGCCTAGTGCATCACCACGGGGAGCCCCGGTTTGTTTGTTAAGAAGAAAGATGGAAGTATGAGGCTTATGTATGGATTATAGGCAATTAAATGAAGAGACTAAAAAAGAACAAGTATCCCTTGCCTAGGATAGATGACTTGATGGATCAGTTTAAGGGAGCGGTAGTGTTCTCAAAGATTGATTTGAGGTCAGGTATCATCAAATTAGAGAAGGGACGAAAGACATACTAAGATCAGGTTGGAGTGGCCATTTTGAGTTCATAGTCATGTCATTTGGATTGACTAATGCTCCGCGTGTTCATGGATGATATGAATAAGATCTTCAGACCCTATTTGGACCAATTTGTCATTTTCATAGATGATATACTCATTTATTCGAAAACTCATGAGGAGCACGAAGCATCATTTTAGGAAGTTTGGAGATTTAAAGAATGGAAGTTGTACGTGAAAACTATCTAAGTGTGAATTTTGGTTGGAGGAAGTAAAGTTCTTAGGACACGTCGTGTCAAAGGTGTATCACAGGAGATCTTAGTGAGATTGAGGCTGTGATGAGCTAGGAGAGACCTACCACGAATCAAGATACGAAGCTTTTTAGGACTTGTCTGCTATTACCATCGTTTATTAAGGGATTTTCTCATATTTCCTTACCCTTACCAAGCTTACTAGGAAGAGTGCCCCTTTTGTTTGGACTTCTGAGTGTGAAAAGAGTTTGCAAGAGCTAAAGGAAAGGTTGACCACAACCCCGATGTTAGTTTGCCCTATCCCAATGTACCATTCGAAATATATTGTAATGCTTTAGGGAAAGGTTTGGGCCGTGTGTTAATGCAAAATAGGCAAGTGGTAGCCTATGTATCCAGTGCTACTCAAACCTCATGAAGCAAACTACCCCACCCATGACCTTGAGTTAGTAGCCATGGTGTTCGCCGAGGTATGGGGTCACCATTTGTATGGAGTGAAGTTTGAGATATTCTTTTTACCACAAGAGTTTAAGTACCTTTTGATCAGAAGGAGTTGAATATGAGGCAAAGGAGATGGGTGGAATTCTCTAAGGATTATGATTTTGGGTTGAACTATCATCCTGGCAAGGCTAATGTAGTGCTGACGCCTTGAGTCTGGAAGTCACTACACTTGTCTCATATGATGGTGAAAGAGGTGGAGCTAATTGAGAAGTTTAAGGATCTAAACTTAGGGATGAACATGACCACTAAGAGCATGAAATATGCCATCTCAGAGAGAATGAGTGACTTTAAAGAGAAAATTACTTGAGCCCAACAGTGAGGACGTGGAGTTAATTTCTAAAGGCAGGAAAGGAAAGAAAAAGTTGAAGGGTTTCACCCTGATGGACGATAAGCTATGGAAGTTTGAAGGTCCTATTTGTGTATCGCTAAAGTGGTGACCTATGAAAGGAGATTTTGCAGGAGGCTCATAAGAGCCATTTCACCATTCACCCAGTGCCACTAAGATGTATCAAGATTTGAAAAAGATGTTTAATGGCCTCATTCTAAATTGCATAGTAACATGGGCTGAGTAAGTGCTTGCTGTCCAAAAGTGAAGATTGAGCACCAAAGACCTTTTGGAATGCCAACCCTCTGTCAATTCCTAAAGGGAAATGGGATAGCACTTAATGGATTTTGTAACAAGGCTTCCCAAGACTCAAGTTGACTATGATGCCATATGGGTCATTGTGGATTGTCCAACAAGTTCTTGGCTGACTTTTTACCTATTAAGGTGACCTATTCTTTGGATAAACTAGCCCAGTTTATATCCAAGAGATTGTAAGGCTGGATGCAAAATGCCATCGACAATAATCTTTTACCCTAGACCTATTTATGTCGCGTTTTTGGGAGCCTTTCAAGAAGGCATTTGGCTCTAGGCTATGCCTAAGCATGGCTTATCACCCTCAAATGGATGGCCAATCAAAGGGAACCAGACAAGCCCTAGAGGATTTGTTGAGGGCATGTCTGCGAGATTAGAAGGGAAGTTGGATAAGTACTTGCCATTGCTTGAGTTCGCATATAACAACAGTTATCATGCAAGTATCCTTGAAACATGGCACCATATGAGGCCTTCAATGGAAGGAAATGTCAATCTCCTTTACGTTGGTATTAATTTTTATGAACAAGCATGAGGACCCGAAGTTGGACTACCTCATCATATCCTATTACTTATCAAGTAATCCAAATTGTCTCCCACTTTGCCAAGCTGGAAGTGGCCTCCATCCCCCTCCATCAGCCTCATGATTCATTTTTTTATAAATAATACACTTACAAACACTCATTGCACTACCATTTGCTTTCTTAAAGTTGTCTTGCTCAAAGAATCATAAAAAAAAACATTCTACATTCTCTCAGAGACTTCAAGCTTTCTTCTTCTTCCTCCTCCATAACCAAGAAGCTCCATTCTTGACATTCATCCAAGTTTTCAACCTCAACGACTCCTAAACACCAAAAATTTCCATTTCCAAACACAAGATCACAAGAAAAATCCTACTTCCATTTTAACTCCAATTGGTCGAAAACATCACCTTCTTTAGAGCTGATTTTTCTTCTTGTTACTTCATAAAAAATCAACCTTTGTCTTTTGTAAAATAAGAAACAACTTGGTAAGGATTTTATTTCATGTTATTTCTCTTGTTCTTTCCTTTAATTTTCAGTTCCTATGGCATGATGATGAGGAATCATGGTGATGGTTGTGAATCCATCATATAATAAACCTCAAAGCTCAACCGAATTTTTGTTGTCAAAAGATTAATGGGATAATTGTTAATTTTCTTTAAGTTGATTCTTTTTGAGCTTAATGAATTGGTTCAAATAAAATAAGGTTCTTGGACCATGATAATGAGAACTCTAAAAGTTCACTTCCTTTTGTTAAAACTGCTGAATCAAAGAGTTTTATTCTTTAAAGGTCTTGAGCTTTGAGCTTAACAAGATATAAACCAAAACTTGCATCCATGTTTATGTTTCAGCTCTTGCATATCATATTTAAATTTCAAGCCTTGCATATCATGTTTATATTTCAAGCCTTGCAAATCATATTTAAATTTCAAGTCTTCTAATTCTTAAAGATAAGAAAATGGACTTGCATATTCATGTTTAAGTTTCAAACCTTGCATAATCATGTTTATATTTCAAGTAATCACCTTAATTCTTAAAGATAAGTAAATGGACTTGCATATCATGTTTAATTTTCCAAATCTCTCATATCATGTTTAAATTTCAAGTCATCACCTTAATCTTAACAAAAGAATGGAGTTGCATACCATGTTTATATTTCAAGCCTTGCATATCATAGTTATGTTCCCAATTATCACCTTATAATTACCAAGATTAATGACATTCATGACATGTTTATGATTCTAGTTATCACCTAAACCTTTAAAGCTCAAAGACTTACCTTTTTTTTTATCTTAAAATGGAAATTTTGATTATGGACAGAATTCAATATATGAGTTTCTGCCTCTACCAGGACTTGGGTTTGAAGTTGGTTTTTACTTTGTTTTGAGACTTGGATTGTTTCTAAGATGTACAAAAAGAATTTGATTTTAAAGAGGATGTAATCTGTTTCTGATGAGCTGATTGTCTTGATTTGGAAAATATGAGTATAATCTCAAGGGAAAAATGAGAATGAAATTTTATAATGGTTTTAGAATGAAGAGCAATCTAACGTATGTTAAAACTTCAATTTTTGAAATGTATGGAGCCCTTGAAGTTCGACCTACCACACATTGGTAATCGATTACCAGTAGCTTGTTCATGTCTATTTTGAAAATTCTACAAGTAATGTAATCAATTACCACTTCTGGAAATCGATCACCAGGACTAGAAATATGCAAATGAAGTGTGTTTCCATGCAAAATAACATGAATTGATGATTATGTGTGCTTGTTCGAATTATATAAAAATGTGACCTCTATATGTTGTATATATATCTTATTGAGCATAGCATTTGCATGAAGCTGATTCAACCTTTTGATTTCCGCATACTTTAGGAGTAATCTACCTTATTAGATAATGATTAGTGATATGCCTTATTAAATATGTGCAAGAAATGTGAATGTATATTTTAATAAATGACATGAGGATATTATAGCATGATGAGTTTATGATTGATTGTTTAAGATGCATATCATATGAAAGCTATGAACATGATATGTCTAAAGATGAAATTATGATTACATGCTCGCATTTTATCTGGTCACAGAGGATTACTCCAGTCTCACCACCTCTGCTACCGGGTCACGGAGATTTACTCTCCCGTTACTCTTCAAGTAGGTCTTCCCTCGTTGCCACTATTGAGGTTGAGGTGAACCTGATGGGAGAGACTACGGCATGACAATTGATTATGTTAAGCCTACATGTAGAGGCACTACCCGTCTGAATTTACGTGCCCACGTTCGACCTGACGGGACTTTATGCCACACGAGACGAATTGATCATGGATTTACTTAGGCGCTTTAAGCAGGAGTATCTGAGAGGAGTAGACACATACTAGTGTATTTTGTATTTGTTTTGCAAATATTGTTCATCTTGGATCCATACTTTATTTAACCTTTGTTAGTAGTGTGAAGGTTTGTATGTTTTGGTACAAGATGCGGAACAATCAGGATTTGCTTTGGTAATATTATAATATGGTATTGTAATTTATAGGTACCGTGATATGTTTTATCCTCTCTCTTTCATATGCGAGGTGAATAGTATTAACCATTTAGTACGCGCTGCTCACATTTTGTTTTATTTTCAAAAATTTACCTATAATTTCATTAAAGATTTTCAAGAGTTTAAATTAAGAACTGAATAGAAGAGTAATAACTAAACCCTTAACTTAAATATGTCTGAGGCCTGCGAAGTTAAATATTAAGGTGTTACATGAGCTTGCAGCCTCTTATGCTAGATTATCTATGTATGTATATATATATATATATATATATATATTAAGTTATTCCATGTGATGGGCTTCCAATGAACTTATGTTGAGATGATAATTTTATTATGTGTATGTCATTTATATCTATATGGTTTAGTATGGAATACTATTTATGCGATGGCTTCTATTTTTTAAAGAAGTTTCTTAGGTAACCTAACAAAAAACAAAAAAATTGCCCATATTTTCCACTAAGTATTTTCCAAAAGTTCAAGGTTAAGTTTTCAAGGTCCCAAGGAGTGATCCTTTACGTTTAAATCCAAGTACGACTCTCAAGCATACACCGTGATATGTTAGGGGTTTACAATTTCTTCCCAAGAAGAACATATATGTAACACCCTAATATTTAACCCAACACGCCTATAACACGTTAAGATTAATTATTAGTTATTACTTCCTTTTAAACTTATTTGTGAAATTACTTAGCAGGAAAATACATGTAAAATTTTTTTGAAATACATGTGCGTGAAACAAAATGCTGAGCCTTTGTACGTACGTACATGAAATGTGAAGCGAGAGCAGCTAAAACATGCAAGGTAAAGCAAATAAATCATACAAAACAAAAGCAATAAAGAACAACTTAATCATAAAAACATCCACCATGATATTAATCGTAATAATTTTAGTACACAACTGAGAAGATAATATAAAGTCATACCCATACTAGTGGGCAGAGTTGCAGGAGACAGGAAAAACATAAAATACAAGAAAACATAGATAGCAATACAAGAGAAGTCCCAAAAGATACATCCCCAAACTAAGACTACCCCCTCCCTCGAACTATGGATGATGCTCCTCCTCCCTCGATGGCACATACCCAATGAACTGGGCAACTCTCCTGGTGCATGAAGACGAAGGTGGGCGAACATGACCTCCACGACGCCTGGGCGCACCTGGGCATCGTGCTAGCCTCCGCTGCGTGACGTCTCGCTACCCCTCCCAATATCCATGGGAACGGGAGGGGCAGACCCTCGAGAAAGGATGAGAAGGGAGATCCTCAAATGGATGTCTTCGAATACCTCTGGTGAGGACGTACTCCGAAGCCGTGTCCTGAAGATGATGGTTGGGCATGATGGTTCTCCTCGTTGGGTCGCGTGTCTCAAATATCATGTCATCACCATAGGGAGAAGTCGGGGTAAGCGGAAACTGGAAACTTGGAATACAAATGGACGACCCATGTATGCAAAAATGTGTACAGCACAACGACCCTTGAAGTGGTAGGATGATGATCCAGATCGTAGTGCCTTCCCACACTGGCGTGTCAACAAAAATCACGAACGACGCCATCGCGTCTGGAGACGTAACGGAAAGAGAAGAGGAGAGGGGTGAGAATCTTGCTAAAGAATCTCAGGAGGGAATCCTCTATCCTAGTGTCATCGTTTACGTCCCTAGGAACCTTGGGTTTATTATGAAAAGGTTAAACATGCATAGGTTCATTATGAGGTTTTCACAAAAGATAATTATCCAAGGTCCGTGTCTTTTATAATGAATCTTAATGCATGTATGCAGCATAGCAGAACATGAATGCATGGCAATACTTTAGGCAAATCAAACAATAATCACTCATCATATAAGTGGCATGTAACTTCTCTTGAACATCGTTCCTTCTTCTCAAACTTGTGACACTAAGCATCATAATAGTAACCGCACCCCTAAACTAGGCTATGAGCTCATACCTTAACTAGTCGTCACTAGTTCTTACTTATCCTCTTGATAAGCGAATCATAATCATAATCATATTCATAATCATCATAATAACCCTGACTCCTAGAGTACGGGTAGGGGGCCTAAGGATCACCCATCATGGGACTTTTTCCTTCTTCAAAACGCATCGATTGGTTAAGACAGCGACTTTGTCCGCTTTGGCAAGCTAATGTCGATGCCCAGTTTTGCCTTCTCCTCAAGGGAGCAGTAGAAGTACGTCTCGGTGTGTCACATTAAACATCTTATTTTTCAAAACTTTCTTAAGTCTCAAATTTGATGGAAATTCGGGCATAACACTACCCCAAATTTCCTCAAATTTGAGTCATGCCACATAACTCATAATGCATGTTGTCTTATAAATTCCTCAATCCAATAAACCTTTCAATCATAAAAACATACTTTCTTTGATCATTTGTATCATATAGTCTCATGCATTATGCTCACAATATACCAAAAACATCATCACAACACACATGAATCCTCATGTTCTCATACTCATTAACACGTTCATACATAACACAAGCATATACTCACGATCTCATTCTCACATCACACTTCCTATCTCATATCGTCTTATGCTTTGGCCCTTACGGGTCTTAAACTTGTGTTCTAATCATTTTAATACCCATACTACATCCTTATTACACCCAAGAGATCATCACTTATAATTCTCACTAAGATTTAGGCTTACTAAAAATTCCAAACAGCATTATACATTTAAGGGCAGAAAAATATCATAAGCTTATGGGGCTCTAAAATCTCTATTCGTGACCTTTTTAAGATTCGTCTTCGCCTAAGGCTCCATAATCAATTCCTAAACCAATTATGAGGGATTCCTAGGCATGTTTATTAAGTTATAAGTCATTTTTCCTTAATCTAACTATGCTGGAACAGAATTGCATATTACCATGTCCAAGTATGCTAGAATTCCCATTTTAAGTTCTTATCACCACCTTAAGCTTTGTAATTAATACCTAATCATTTATGAAGGGTTTTTATACATGTTTTACTGATTATGAACCATTTATCCTTGAATTTATCATGCTGGAACAAGTTTGCATTTTTTCATTTAGGTGTTCTAGAATTCTAAATTTGAATCCTTTTTAGTTACTTAATCTTTTCTAACTTCTCTAAAACGTTCCTTACTTCACTCAAACATAATTTTACACATTTCCACACCATAAAACAGATTTAGTACAGTGGCCAAACATCAAGGGCAGAACCAAAATCATAAGCTCATAGAATCACATAAATCATGAATTAAAATGCATACAAGTTGCTAGTTTTCTCTTGGAATAATTTTAGGAACTCAAAATTCTTTTAGAACTCAAATCCTTACATTAAAATCATGTAATTACACATGAGGTCAGTAGCTAAATTAACTTGCTCATAAAATAGATTTAAAATGTATAATTTCGTTCATAATGTTGCTTAGGTGCTCCTAAGCTTAGAAAAATTCCAAAACATGAACTATGGACACTTGTGATTAGAGGAACTCACACTAAATCCATCATCATCACCACAAGGCTGAATGGCTTCTTTGAAACCAACATTTTCTTAAAACCTTACATAGGATACTTGGGCAAGTCTTTGAACTCTAGATCATTAAAGTGATAACATAATCTTAAACATGCTATGCACCTCATTTTGTTCTTTATTAGAAAATAAAGTGAGAGCATAAAATAAACATGAGATGCACTCATTTATTATCTTTAGAGTTTAAGTGATGGCATAGAATATAAACATGCTAGACAAGAAAGTAAACATGAGATGCAAGGTTCAATTCTTTATTTTAGTACTCAGGCCCCTTGAGGTATTTACCCCAAATCAACAATCAACTTTAAGGTTGAAATAGGTAGGCTTTGAGATTTATTAAGTGAGGATGCACATTCATTTTAATCTTTAAGTTGTTTAGTGATGACTTGAAAAAAACATGCTATGCAAAGCATTAAAGTAAACATGAATGCATCTTATTTTAGATCTTGGCTAGAGCTCTTGCAAGACTTTAAAGGAACATAAAACCTCAACCCATTATGTATCATAAAGCAAGCTTTAGAGTTCTTAGCACCTAGACTTCAAGGAAGTCTTAAGGTTTGAACTTCATCATCAAGCTCAAGAAAATAGAC
Organism: Dalbergia oliveri; assembly: GCA_030441495.1. Taxonomy (NCBI): domain Eukaryota; kingdom Viridiplantae; phylum Streptophyta; class Magnoliopsida; order Fabales; family Fabaceae; genus Dalbergia; species Dalbergia oliveri. The sequence continues at coordinate 354,239 of JAMLFY010000021.1, forward strand.
ACAAAGTTCAACACTTTGTCTAAACAAAATACAAGAACTAAGTCATATTCTTTATTTTATTGCTCATGGGCTTCAATCTAGAGTAAAACTCTTAGAACACCAACTTTAAGGTTGGCAAGGGTAAGCTTAGAGCTCTTTGAAATCATGTGATTAATTTTCTTAACAAAACTTTTGTGATCTACTTAACATTTTTAGCAAACTTTGTTCAAACAAAGGAAAATGAAACCGAAATCATGAGAGGAAAGGAAAGAGAAAAGAAACCTTGAGGGGAAAGGAAAAGAAACCGAAAACTTTATCAAAGAAAGAAAAAGATCAAGGCATGTATGGTCCAAGACCAAGTTGTTTCAAGCTTTAGAGGTTTCTCACATGACAACAACAAGTCATTATCTTGAAACCTCATCATCAAGCTCAAGTTCTCCTCATAAAAAGGCCTCTTGGCCAAAATGAAAAAGGAAGGAGGAAAAGAGTTTGAACCAAGAGAAAACTAGAACTTTTCTTGAAAAAAAAGTAAAAATTGAAAACAAAACCCCTACCTAAGGAAGTCTTTGAAATGGAAGAAAGAAGCTTGATTCTTGAAGTTGAGAAGACAAAATCTTCTCTTGGAAGTGAAGATGGATTCGGCCAAGGAGGATGCTCAAGGAAGATGATTTTTCCTTGAGTTTCTAAGCTTGGAATGGGAAGTTTAAGTGTTTGAGAGATGGTTTAAGGTGAGGTAGTGGTGGTTTATGGTTGTTTGTGATGGTTTGTGATGGTGGAAGGATTCTTTAAGAGGAAAGGATGAAGAGGAATTTGAGAGGAAATGAGAGAAAATGCAAGACAACTAAACTTAGCAAATGATCTAAAGTGTATCAAGGTTCTTCAAGGCTTGGTATTTATAGAAAATTTTGCACAATGGAGGCTGCACAAGGAAGGATGGCCGACGGCCTTGCTTGGTCTTTGGGAGGAAAATATCTCTTGATTGGTATGGGCAAAGGCATGGGCAAAGCATGGTTAAAAGCATGGTGAGGTATGGTTCAGGTATGGCCTAGGCATGGCTTTTGAGTGAAATAAAATTCAACATGTGACACTTTCCTAGGGCCATGCATTCGGAGATTTGGGTAGCCAAGGGGGATTAATTTGTTCATGTAATTGTGGTTTAGTGATGTGTTTAGGTGTTTCTTTGATTAAGATTTTGGTTAGGAGTTGTAAGAAAGTGTTTAGGTGAGGTAATTGGTTAATTAAGGTTGTCAAGACTTGATTAGGAGGGTAATCTTGCTAGATTAACAATTTAAAATCATTCTTTGGTCAAATGAGGTATGGCATAATTCCTTAATTTAAGGAATTGGAGAGAAAATACTATTCAAGATTCCATGACTAGGAATCTTGAATTAAAGAATGCAATTAGAGTTTAACTAAGCAATCTTAGGTCTAATTAACCTTAATAAATTATTTTGACTCTAGATTAATTATCAAAATAAATTAATCTTCAATTAGAGCCTAATATTGCTTAGGTTTGCTTAATTACGTCATTAGGCTCACTGGACACTGTTCTAGGGGCAAAATGATAATTTTGCACTAAAGCCGTGTACGCCTTTTCCTTAAGAGTACAATGATTGAAATGCCCTTGAGGTCATTTTTCCCTAATTTAAAACAGCCCCCCAACTTGAATGGGTCACTTGATGTTTAAAGGGATTATGTTGTTATGAATGATATTCGAGGTGAAAATCTCGTTTTCTCAACTTTCGACTCAAAATGACCAAAATACCCTATGTTCTACACGGGTAAAAGGTGCCGTTTAAGCCCGAATTTTTCAGGAAGTTTAGAATGATGTTTTAAGTACTGTTTTATGTTTAATTTAACCAAAGGTTAGTTTTAGCCAAAATTATCATTTTGCCCCAAAGTGTAAGTGAGCAACGAACAATTAAGCAAACCTAAGCAATATTAGGCTCTAATCGAAGATTAATTTATTTCGATAATTAATCTAGAGTCAAAATGATTTATGAAGGTTAATTAGAACCTAAGATTGCTTAGATAAACTCTAATTGCATTCTTTAATTCAAGATTCCTAGTCATGGAATCTTGAATAGTGTTTTCTCTCAATTCCTTAAATTAAGGAATTGTGCCATACCCCATTTGACTAAGAAAATGAATTTAAATTGTTAATCTAGTATGACTACTTCCTAATCAAGTCTTGACCTTCCTAATTACCCAATTACCTCACCTAAACACCTTCTTATAAACTCCTAATCAAAAGCCTAATCAAAGACACACCTAAACACACCTTTAAACCACAATTAGATGAAACAATTTCCTCTCCCTTGGGCTGATGAGGCTAGCCAAATCCTCCCCATTTTCCTCACATGTTGATTTATTTTACACACCAAAGAGCCATGCTTTCCACCATACCTTGCCCATGCCTTGCCCATACTCAACACCATGCCTTGACCAAGAGATATTTTCCCTTCTCTCCTCTCAAATGGCCGTCCTCCTCCTCTAGGCCATCCATGAGCTCTCAATCCTCTATAAATACACTAGCTTGAAAGCTCTTTGAATGTTTACACACTTGAGCAAACTTCCAACTTTCTTCCCAAACACAAAGAGCCTTTTCCTCTCCTCCTTGGCCAAGTTTTCCAAGATTCCAAGAAGGACTTCCTTCTTTTCCTCTCAAGAAACAAAGCTTTCCTTCCTCTTCAAGACTTCTCTAGGTAGGGGTTATGTTTTAATGTTTTGCTTGTGTTCTTCAGAAAAGTTCTAGTATTTCTCTTGGTTTCAAATCCTTTTTGTAACACCGAAATCATTTAAAAATCAATTTGAACTCGTTATTCATAATTTTAGAAATCTAACAGGACAATGATGATGAGGGTGGCCCAATGGACCTGTAAAAAAAAAAAAAAAATTTCAAGGTGAATAGTAACCTTGTGGGCCCATCAGCCTCGCAGAGCTGAACCTAGATTCAGGCCCTTGGTGCTTGAAATTAGGGAAATATGGGAATGAGGGGAATACTGAGATAATTTTATACTTAAAATTAATTTTCGGGTAATATCGGTTAAATCGGTACGTGTTTACCTTCGCGAGATTTCTGTGCAGTCTTACACTCAAATGAAACTTGCATAGCAAGTTGCCACCTAAGTAGGACAAGTGTGTGGCTTGAGATGTGCCACACAATTACACCTTTATGACTAACCAATAGGAATTGCACAAAATTACACTAATTATCTTCAAAGAAAACATTTTGGACTTGAAAATTCTATGTATTTTGCCCTAAACTCAAAATATCAACATCTTATCATTCCCTTCATCACAATTTCGGCCAGACCTCTCTAATCACCCTTCCTCCATTGTTCTTCCTCTCAAACTCCATTAACAAGCTTCAAGCTTGCAAAACCCTAGCTCAAAGTCACTAAAACCACAAATTCTCTTCACTAAACTTATTCTATTCATGATAACCTACAAATCTAACCGATTATAATTTGAATCCATCACTTTTTCCAACTTTGAGGGCACACAATCAGAGGTTAAAGGAAGGGTTTGATGTTGGTGGGGAAGCTTTGAAGTGAAGCAAAAGCATTCTAGAGCATCCTTTGGAGCATAGAGCTCAAGAGCTCTCAAAGTAGGGTTTCCCGCCTTCCTTGTGAAATTTTTCAATTCTGTTTTGGCTTGCCCTAATTCCGAAAATTTTGATGATATTGATGGTTAACATATTGATATTGATGTATGAATTTTTGTGTTGTGTTTGGATGGTTTTAAAATGGGTTTTCTCTCAAGTGAAATTGGAACTAGGTTGCTGGACTGATTTTGTTCTGTAATCAGAATTTTTCACGAATTTTCTGGAAATTTTGTGGGTGGTTTCATGAACCATGAAAATTATATGTTGTATTTAACCTCTTAGACTAAACACACGAATTTTCTTAGGGGTTAATTCTAAGGTTTGATGCCTCAAAAAAATTAGAAACCGAATTGTAACTTGCGTCTGAATTGTCTAGAACTGAAGTGACAAACTTGCCCGAATTTTTAATCATAGCAATTGATTGAGATAGCTCCTGAAATTTTTACACAAGACTAATAACATGTTGAAATATCTCTATGAATTTTCTTGTACTATGATTCCATCAATTTCTAGGGTTAAAAATTAAGGGAACCAATCTGGTCTGTGAATTGGTGGCCCCTGACCACTAGATTTGTATATTTTACTGAAGTAGCTATAGAGCTCTGTTTCTGAAATTTTTACAGGTTCTCCTAGACACATTAAAGTGTCATACAGAATTTTCGTGGCTCTTGGGATAGTCGTTTGACATGGTAATTAAATGTTGTACCCAGAACAGTAATTCTGCCAAGGTGCTGGAATGTGAGAATGGCTGGAAATTTATGATAGTTTGATATCTATTCCAAGTCTATGATATATGAATGCATGATAGTGACTTTAAAGTTTGGTTTATGAGAAATGAATGAGAGTCACTTGTGATTGATGGTATATATATGTTTGAGACATTATGAATGTACAAGTTTGGTTTATGATGTATGTACTAAGTGAAGAATAGGTCCCTTTAGTGTGTAAAGGGCACGGAGAGGTCCCCTTGAATGTGTGAAGGGCAAAAGTCCCTGAATGTGTAAAGGGCACGGGAGAGGTCCCCTTTAGTCTAAAAAGGGCACAAAAGGTCCCCTTCGATGTCCAGGGCACGCAAAGTTGAAAACTGAATTATTATGATATTAAGTAGTATGACATACTATGCTAGTGATTGAGTATTAAAATAAACCCACTTCGGAAGAATGACTTTTGAACTTAAAAATGAACCTTTGATATATGTTGCATGCTCACAATTTTACTAATAAACTGAAATGGCTGGGATGATAACGATGACATTGTGAATTGTGTATTTGGGAAACTACCTGAGAATTTTATAATATTCTCACCCCTATGTGTTTGTTTTTGATGTCGCCTCCAGGTTAAGCCAGGGGATGGGGATGCGCTATGCAAAGGAGTGTAGGATTGCTGGAGTATAGCAGTTCCTGTTTTATTGTTGTACTTAGTGAAATGAGTATGTATGTAAATGTATTAGGAGACAGATATGTACTAAAGCTCATAGAGGAGCTTCCTTATGTATTTTTAGCTGTATGTTTAATAAACTTGATGTTTACTTGTAAGATGTTTTAATAGAATTACGCTTAGTTATCTCGTACGTAAATCAGCCTATATAGATAATTAAGAGAGGATTAATTAATAAGTAACATCTCTCGAGTATGATATCATAGCTTAAGAATGGAGTTGTACTTAGAGGATGTTACATTATGGTATCAGGATCATCCTTGTAGGACCTTGAGGAATGGACTGACTATGCTTCCTTAGTAAATGTCATGCATTATAATTCTATATATGTGTATGACATATTTTGAATGTTGTGGATTGCTGCCACACTTAGCTTGGTATTGAGCCTGATCAACTCAATAATTCTTGTTTGGTGTGACAGGAATTGATGACTTCAAATCGGCAAACTAGAAGCGAGCAGGAATAACACTGGAATGATGGACACCTTTCGTGAAATGGAGGCTATGAGAAACAAGCTCCGAGTAGCCAATAGGATGATGGAAAGGTTGGATCAACATGCTTCGAAAATCCAATTGGGAATCCTGGAAGAGTAGGAGTGGACATGGAATAAGGAAAGTTCATGAGTTTAGGAAAGCAAACCCTCCGCCTTTTTGAGCTTTTAATCCAAACAAAGCAGAAGAATGGATTAAAGCTATGGAGAAGATTTTCTTGGTTCTTCCATGTACGGAAATCCAGAAAGTGGCCTTTGCTACTTACATGATGGAAGCGGATGAAGGTTTGGTGGGTTGGTACCCAAGGGTTGTTCGAAGCTTCTCAAACTGAAGTCACTTGGGAGATCTTCAAGGAAGCTTTCTACCATCATACTTCCCGCTTCCTGAGAAATGCAAAGGAGCTGGAATTCATGGCACTCAAACAAGGGTCCATGAGTATAGCAGAGTCACAGCAAAGTTTGAAGAGCTCTGAAATTTTCCACCATTTATCAGCGTAATCCTGATGAAGCTTGGAAGTGCATGAAGTATGAAGGAGGGTTACGTGAAGATATTGAGGGGCTTGAGTCTTTTGAGATTCAGGGATTATGCGACTCTGGTAAATAAGTGTAGGCGTGAGAGGACTCCAACAAAAAGTTGGCAATCATCCATCTAAGAATACTTCTAATAAGAGACTGGCACTGAAGACCAAGATGATGAGGAGGCCCCACCCCAAAGGAAGCGTTTCAACCCAATCTGCATGGTAAACAACAACAACGGCTAATCACGAGCCAAGATTGTCTAAAATGTGGGAAGAACCATGGGGGTAGACCTTGCTTGGCTGGGAAAACGTATGCTATCGTTGTGAAAGCCAGGACATATGAGGGAGTGTCCAAACAAATCCAAAGCCAACTCAAAGCCGCAACAACAGTAGGGTCTTCACCATAGGTGCCGAAAGAACGTCATCACCTAAGAATCGACCTAAGGTAGGAACGTTTAGGATTCAATTATTGTCTTTTGTTTGCCTGTGTGTGGGTTGCTTGTTTGATTTATGAAAACTGTCTTTTGAAAATTGTTTTCAAATGAATTTTGAGGGCAAAATTCTTTTTAAGGTGGGTGGTAATGTAACACCCCAAATCATTTAAAAATCAATTTGAACTCTGTTATTCATAATTTTAGAAATTTAGATACAATGATGCCAGGGTGGCCCATGACCTAAAAAAAAAAAATTGATTTTTTTTTTAAGCTATGAGGGTGGCCCAATGTAACATCCTCAAGTACAATCTTCATCTTAAGCTATGATATCATACTCAGATGTTACTTATTATTAACGGACCTCTTTAATTATCTATAGCAGGTCTAATCAAGAGAACTAGCGTAATTCTATTAAAACATCTTACAAGTAAACATCAAGTTTATTAAACATACGCTAAAAATACATCAGGAAGCTCCTCTATGAGCTTTAGTACATATCTGTCTCCTAATACATTTACATACATACTCATTTCACTAAGTACAACAATAATAAAACAGGAACTGCTATATGCAGCAATCTACACTCCTTTGCATAGCAGCATCCCATCCCCTGGCTTAACCTGGAGGCGAACACAAACAAACACATAGGGGTGAGAATATTATAAAATTCTCGTAGGTAGTCCCCAAATACACAATTCACAACGTCATCGTTATCATCCCAGCCACTTTCAGTTTAGTAAAATTGTGAGCATGCAACATATATCAAAGGTTCATTTTTAAGTTCAAAAGTCATTCTTCCGAAGTGGGTTTATTTTAATACTCAATCACTTAGCATAGTATGTCATACTACTCAATATCATAATAATTCAGTTTTCAACTTTGCGTGCCCTCGGTACATCGAAGGGGACCTTTTCGTGCCCTTTTTAGACTAAAGGGACTCTCCAGTGCCCTTTACACATTCAGGGGACTTCTACCGTGCCCTTCACACATTCAGGGGACCTCTCCGTGCCCTTTACACACTAAAGGGGACCTCTCCGTGCCCTTTACACACTAAAGGGGACCTATTCTTCACTTAGTACATACATCATAAACCAAACTTGGTACATTCATAATGTCTCAAACATATATATACCATCAATCACAAGTGACTCTCATTCATTTCTCATAAACCAAACTTTAAAGTCACTATCATGCATTCATATATCATAGACTTGGAATAGATATCAAACTATCATAAATTTCCAGCCATTCTCACATTCCAGCACCTTGGCAGACTGTTCTGGGTACAACATTTAATTACCATGTCAAACGACTATCCCAAGAGCCACGAAAATTCTGTATGACACTTTAATGTGTCTAGGAGAACCTGTAAAAATTTCTGGACAAACAGAGCTCTATAGCTACTTCAGTAAAATATACAAATCTAGTGGTCAGGGGCCACCAATTCACAGACCAGATTGGGTTCCCTTAATTTTTAACCCTAGAAATTGATGGAATCATAGTACAAGAAAATTCATAGAGATATTTCAACATGTTGTTAGTCTTGTGTAAAAATTTCAGGAGCTATCTCAATCAATTGCTATGATTAAAAATTCGGGCAAGTTTGTCACTTCAGTCTCAACAATTCAACAGCAGTCACAATTCGGTTTCTAATTTTTTTGAGGCATCAAACCTTAGAATTAACCCCTAAGAAAATTCGTGTGTTTAGTCTAAGAGGTTAACTACAACATATAATTTTCATGGTTCATGAAACCACCCAAAAATTTCCAGAAAATTCGTGAAACTTCTGATTACAGAACAGAAATCAGTCAGTAACCTAGTTCCAATTTCACTTGAGAGAAAACCCATTTTAAAACCATCCAAACACAACACAAAAATTCATACATCAATATCAATATGTTAACCATCAATATCATCAAAATTTTCGGAATTATGGCAAGCCAAAATAGAATTGAAAAATTTCACAAGGAAGGCAGCAGAAACCCTACTTTGAGAGCTCTTGAGCTCTATGCTCCAAAGGATGCTCTAGAATGCTTTTGCTTCACTTCAAAGCTTCCCACCAACATCAAACCCTTCCTTTAACCTCTGATTGTGTTCCCTCAAAGTTGGAAAAAGTGATGGATTCAAATTATAATCGGTTAGATTTGTAGGTTATGATGAATAGAATAAGTTTAGTGAAGAGAATTTGTGGTTTTAGTGACTTTGAGCTAGGGTTTTGCAAGCTTGAAGCTTGTTAATGGAGTTTGAGAGGAAGAACAATGGAGGAATGGTTCTTAGAGAGGTCTGGACGAAATTTTCATGAAGGAAATGATAAGATATTGATTTTATTAGTTTATGACAAAATGCATAGAATTTTCAAGTCCAAAATGTTTTCTTTTCTTAAAGATAAATGTAGAAATATTTTGTAAGCATCCTATTGGTCCTAATAAAGTGGCAATGGTGTGGCTTCTTCTAAGCCACACACTTGTCTAAATGGGTGGCAAACTTTCACGGAAGTTTCATTCGGTGTAAGAAACTACATTGAAATCTCACGAACGGGTAAACCGTACCCGATTAACCGATATTGCCGAAAATTAATTTTAAGTATAAAATTATCAATCCCACCTATTTCTAACCTTATTCCCATGTTTTCCTAATTTCGGGCATTCACCCGAATCTAGGTTTCAGCTCGAGCCTGCGGGCCGCAAGGTTACTATTCACGGCCGAAATTTTTTTTTTTTTTTTTTTAGGTCCATTGGGCCACCCTCATCATCATTGTCCTAGATTTCTAAAATTATGAATAGAGTTCAAATTGATTTTTAAATGATTTTTGGGGTGTTACATTACATGTAACGCAGGGACGGCGGGGAGTGATCGCGATCCGAAGCACGGACAAGGAGCGGCTCCTGCCTCCAAGCGAGGGGTACATGAATGAACCGATTACACACCCGAATGAGAGGATCCTAAGTCTCTATAGGTATGGGACTATACAGTTAATGAAGGCTTATATGAATTGATTGGTACTACCTATGCCACAAAGATGCATCTTTCTTTTCGGTAGCCCATCACGAAAGAACTCCAAGGTAAGCGTGCTTGACTTGGGGTAATTTTGGGATGGGTGACCTCCTGGGAAGTTTCCAGGAAGCGTGTGAGTGAGGACAAAGCACGTTGAAAGACCGTGTTGGTTTGTGGGGGAGTCGGACAATCCATAAAGCGGCGGATGTTACAAATGGTATCAGAGCCTGCACCTCCCAGGACGGTGTGGTTCGGGGACGAACCAAGCGGAAGCTGGTGGGCATGTAACAACGGGACGGCAGGGAGTGATCGCGGTGCGAAAGGCACGGACAAGGAGCGGCTCTGCCTCCAAGCGGAGGGGTACATGAATGAACCGATTACACACCCGAATGAGAGGGATCCTGAGCTTATAGGTATGGGACTATCAGGTTAATGAAGGCTTATATGAATTGATTGGTACTACCTATGCCACAAAGATGCATCTTTCTTCGGTAGCCTATCACGAAGAACTCCATAGTAAGCGTGCTTGACTTGGGGTAATTTTGGGATGGGTGACCTCCTGGGAAGTTTTCCAGGAAGCGTGTGAGTGAGGACAAAGCACGCTGGAAAGACAGTGTTGGTTTGTGGGGACGTTGGCAATCCATTCAGCGGAGGGATGTGGCGCCGGGGACAGGAGTGAGTCTGGGTCCGAAGAGGCACGGACAAGGAGCGGCTCCTGCCTCCAGCGAGGGGTACATGAATGAACCGATTACACACCCGAATGAGAGGATCCTGAGTCTGTATAGGTATGGGACTATCAGTTAAGGAAGGCTTATATGAATTGATTGGTACTACCTATGCCACAAAGATGCATCTTTCTTTTCGGTAGCCTATCACGAAAGAACTCCAGTTAAGCGTGCTTGACTTGGGGTAATTTTGGGATGGGTGACCTCCTGGGAAGTTTTCCAGGAAGTGAGTGAGGACAAAGCACGTTGAAAAGACCGTGTTGGTTTGTGGGGACGTCGACGATCCATAAAGCGGGGATGTTACAAATGGTATCAGAGCCTACACCTCTCCGGTACGGTGTGGTTCGGGGACGAACCAAGCGGAAGCGGTGGGCATGTAACGCAACGGACGGGGAAGGGAGTGATCCGAAAGGCACGGACAAGGAGCGGCTCCTCCTCCAAGCGGAGGGGTACATGAATGAACCGATTACACACCCGAATGAGAGGATCCTAGTCTATAGGTATGGGACTATACAGTTAAGGAAGGCTTATATGAATTGATTGGTACTACCTATGCCACAAAGATGCATCTTTCTTTTCGGTAGCCTATCACGAAAGAACTCCAAGTGAGCGTGCTTGACTTGGGGTAATTTTGGGATGGGTGACCTCCTGGGAAGTTTTCCAGGAAGTGTGTGAGTGAGGACAAAGCACGCTGAAAAGACCCGTGTTGGTTTGTGGGGACGTGACGATCCATAAAGCGCGGGATGTACAAACATGTAAGGGGACGGGGCAGGAGTGATCGCAAGAGGCACGGACAAGGAGCGGCTCCTCCCTCCAAGCGAGGGGTACATGAATGAACCGATTACACACCCGAATGAGAGGATCCTGAGTCTATAGGTATGGGACTATGGGTTAAGGAAGGCTTATATGAATTGATTGGTACTACCTATGCCACAAAGATGCATCTTTCTTCGGTAGCCCATCAAAAGAACTCCAAGGTTAAGCGTGCTTGACTTGGGTAATTTTGGGATGGGTGACCTCTGGGAAGTTTTCCAGGAAGCGTGTGAGTGAGGACAAAGCATGCTGAAAGACCGTGTTGGTTTGTGGGGACGGTCGACAATCCATAAAGCGGCGGGGATGTTACAAATGGTATCAGAGCCTGCACCTCTCCAGGGTGTGGTTCGGGGACGAACCAAGCGGAAGCTGGTGGGCATGTAACGGGGACGAGGAGGGAGTGATCGCGGTGCAAGAGGGCACGGACAAGGAGCGGCTCCTGCCTCCAAGCGGAGGGGTACATGAATGAACCGATTACACACCAGAATGAGAGGATCCTTGAGTCCTATAGGTATGGGACTATACAGTTAAGGAAGGCTTATATGAATTGATTGGTACTACCTATGCCACAAAGATGCATCTTTCTTCGGTAGCCCATCACGAAGAACTCCAGTTAAGCGTGCTTGACTTGGGGTAATTTTGGGATGGGTGACCTCCTGGGAAGTTTTCCTAGGAAGCGTGTGAGTGAGGACAAAGCATGCTGAAAAGACCGTGTTGGTTTGTGGGCAGTCGACAATCCATAAAGCGCAGGGGATGTTACAAATGGTAGAGCCTACACCTTCTCCTATACGGTGTGGTTCGGGGACGAACCAGCGGAAGTGGTGGGCATGTAACAGGAGACGGGGAGTAATCGCCGATAGGGCACGGACAAGGAGCGGCTCCTCCTCCAAGCGGAGGGGTACATGAATGAACCGATTACACACCCGAATGAGAGGATCCTAAGTCTGTATAGGTATGGGACTATATTAAGGAAGGCTTATATGAATTGATTGGTACTACCTATGCCACAAAGATGCATCTTTCTTTCGGTAGCCCATCAAAAGAACTCAGGGTAAGCGTGCTTGACTTGGGGTAATTTGGGATGGGTGACCTCCTGGGAAGTTTTCCTAGGAAGCGTGTGAGTGAGGACAAAGCATGCTGGAAAGACCCGTGTTGGTTTGTGGGGACAGTCGCAATCCATAAAGCGGCGGGGATGTTACATTTTTCCTCTTCCTTTTCATTTCGGCCAAGAGGCCCTTTCATAAAGAAAACATGAGCTTGATGATGAGGTTTCAAGATAATGACTTGTTGTTGTCATGTGAGAAACCTCTAAAGCTTGAAACAACTTGGTCTTGGACCATACATGCTTGTATTTCTTTCTTTCCTTTAGTTTCATTTTCGGTTCCTTTCCTTTCTTCTCAATGATTTCGGTTTCCTTTGCCTTGGTTTGAACAAAGTTTGCTAAAAATGTAAAGTAGATCACAAAAGTTTTGTTAAAGAAAATTAATCACATGATTTCAAAGAGCTCTAAGCTTACCCTTGCCAACCTTAAAGTTGGTCGGCCATTCTAAGAGTTTTACTCTAGATTGAAGCCCATGAGCAATAAAATAAAGAATATGACTTAGTCCTTGTAGTCTTGTTTAGACAAAGTGTTGAACTTTGTGTCTATTTCCTTAAGCTTGATGATGAAGTTCAAACCTTAAGACTTCTTTTGAAGCCTAGGTGCTAAGAACTCTAAAGCTTGCCTTATGATACATAATGGGTTGAGGTTTATGTTCCTCTAAAAGTCTTGTAAGAGCTCTAGTTAAGATAAAAATAAGTTGCATTCATGTTTAAATTTATGTCTTGCATCTCATGTTTATTTTGATGCCATCACTAATTTCACAAGAATAAATGAATGAACTTGCATTACCATATTTAAATTCCCAAGCTTGCATTTCATGTTTATATTTCAAGTCATCACTTAATCCTTAAAGATAATAATGAAGTTGCATCTCATATTTATTTTATGCTCTCACTTTACTTTCTAATGAAGAGTAAAATAAAGTGCATAGCATGTTTAAGATTATGTCATCACCTAATACACTAGCTCAAAGACTTGCCCTAAGTATCCTAAAAAGGGAACTCATAAAAAAGAAATGGATGAGTTTCAGTATGATTTCAATAATGGTTTGTTTTTGGTAAAATGCATGAATGATTTCAGGAAAATGTTGGAAAATTATTTTATGAGGTCTCAGGGTGTTTAAATAGTTTGAAATGTGTCAAAAATCATGTTTTCTCAAATTCGGAAGGTCCTGGTAATCGATTACTCCATGTAATCGATTACCAGAGGTTTGGAAGGACTTTTGGTTCTAGTAATCGATTACCAGAGGCAATGTAATCGATTACAGTTTCATGCCCAGAACTCTTGAAACCCTGTAATGATTACTGATAGTGTAATCGATTACCCTATATCTTTATTTTTTGGAAACAAACTTAACCCTAAGTAATCGATTACCATCCTATGTAATTGATTACCGAATTTTGAACCAGAATGAATTTAGCTCCTGGTAATCGATTACTAGGAACATGTAATCGACTACCAGAACACCTTTTGTTCCTGAAAATGTCCCCAAGAAAACTAGCAACTTATATGCATTTCAACCCAAGAGATTATGTGATTTTATGGGCTTATGATTTTGTTCTCCCTATGTTTGGCTGGTATAAATGCTGTTATAAGGTGTTGAAATGTGTAAAATTATGTTTGAGTGAAGCAAGGATCGATTTAGAAAAGTTAGAAAAGAATAAGTAACTTGAAAGGGATTAGAGATGAGAATTCTAGAACACCTTAATGCATAAAGATGCAAATCTGTTCTAGCATGATTGATTCAAGGATAAATGACTCATAATTAGTAAGACATGTACAAAATCCCTTCATAAATGATTAGGTGTTGATTTCTAAGTTTAAGGTGATGATAAGAACTTAAAATGAGAATTCTAGCACTCTTAGACATGGCAAAACATAATTTTGTTCCAGCATAGTTAAATTGAGGAAAAATGGTTTATAACTTAGAGAACATGCCTAGGAATCCCTCATAATTGGTTTAAGAATTGATTATGGAGCCTTAGGCGAAGACGGATCTTAAAAAGGGTCACGATGGAGATTTTAGAGCCCTAAGCATATGATATTTTCTGCCCTTTTATGTGAAGTGCTGTTTGGAATTTTGGGGAGTTCAAATCTTAGAGAAAAGTTTAAGTGTTAACCTCTTGAGGGTAATAATGATGCAAATACAAGTTTAAGACCCGTAAGGGTCAAAACATAAGATACTATGAGATAGGTGGCCGAGAGAACATATTTATGATGATGAGCCTCGAGCATATTTATGATGATGTGATTATGTTAGTTCCTTGAGCATGAAACTTTATGTGTATGATTGGTATGATGATATGATGAATATTGTATTTAAGATGCATAAGGTTTCGAAATATGAATGAAATTGAGGAACATGCTCATGTGAACTAGAAAGTTATTGATTTGAGAAAGTTCCATGAAAATGATGCATGTGACTGAGATTATGTGGCATGACTCAATTTGAGGAAATTCGGAGAGTAGCTATTATGCCGACGAATTTCCGTCAATTAAAGACATAAGAAAGTTTGAGAAATATGATGTTTAAGGTGACACACCGATTATTTCTGCTCGTTCAGGAGAAAAAGCTGAGGGCATAGACATTAGCCTCCAAAGCGGACAAAGTCGGTCTTAACCAGTCGATGCGTTCGAAGAAGGAAAAAGTCCCATGATAGGTGATCCTTAGGCCCCCTACCCGTTCTCTTGGAGTCGGGATTATGATGATTATGATAATCATGATGATTATGATGAATATGATTATGTTTATGATTCGCTTATCAAGAGGATAAGTAAGAACTAGTGACGACTAGTTAAGGTATGAGCTCATAGTTTAAGGGGTAATTACTATTATGATGTTGGTGTCACAAGAATGAGAAGAAAGAACAATGTTCAAAGAGAAGTTACATGCCACCTAAATGTTGTTTGATTATTGTTTGGTTTATCTAAAGTCCTCCATGCATTCATGAACTATTATGCTACATAAATGCATTAAGACTCATTATAAAAGACATGGTGTAACACCTCGAAAATTACTTAAAAATTAATTTGAGTCTTGTTAGTCATAATTTTAAAAATATAACAGTTTAACAACGATGAGGGTGGCCCAATGAATGGTTTAAAAAAAAAATTTCGAGCCAATGAATAGTAACCTTGCGGGCCAGGCGGGCTGAAACCCTAGATTCGGCCAGAAGTGGAAAATAAAAACATGGGAATAATGTTAGAAATAGGTGGGAATGATAATTTTATATTTAGAATTAATTTTGGGTAATCATTTATCGGCTACGGTATTATTCGGTAATTTTGTGTAGTTTCTTACACGTATAACACTTTACCGTGTAGTTAGACACCTCATGAGACAAGTGTGTGGCTTAGAAGAAGCCACACCATTGCCTTTACAAATGGACCAATAAGAGGATTACAAAATTACAATAATTATCTTTAAGAAAAATTTTCATAATTAATTCAAGTGTCATTATCTTAACATAAATAAAATAAAATAAAAATATCATGCCATTTCACCATTCATTCTCGGCCAAACATGAAACCAGCCACCTCCATGGTTGTTTCACCAAGAAACCATGAAAACTTGATCCAAAACCTTAGCCTATAGTTGATAAAACCTCAAGCTTCTTTACAAAACTTGTTCTACACTTCAATCCCTACAAATTTAACCGATTAAAATCTGTTCCTCACCAAAAATTATCTTGATACCTCAACCTCACTGAGTTAAGAAGGAGTTTGGGAGCTTTGGGGAGCAAGAAGACAATCTTAAAGCATCTTGGGGCCAAGGAGCCATTAAGACACTCCAAGTAGGTTTATGTGCCTTTCTTTGTCAAATTTTTCTGATCTGTTTTGGCATGACCTAAGTCCGAAATTTCTGGTTTTTTTGGTTGATATTATGTTGAAATTGATGTATGAATTTTGGTTGTGTTTGGATGGTGTTAGAAAATGGTTTTCATCAAAATAAGTTTAGACTAGGTTGCTGGAATTTCTATTGTCTGAGCAGCAGTGGTTCATGAATTTTGTGGAATATTTGTGGGTGTTTTCATGAGCTATAAAAATTATATGTTGGAGTAAACATCTTAAACTAATTACCTGAATTTTCTTGGGTGTTACTTTTAAGGTTTGATGTTTCAAAAAATTAGAAACCGAAATGAGGCAGATGCTATCCTGATTGTTGAACTGCAGTAAACTTGTCCGAATTTATTACCATAGCAAATGATTGAACTACCTTTTGAAATTTTTACATGAAGTTACTAATATATTGAAGTGTGACTGTGAATTTTATTGTGAATTAATTCAATCATTTGCTTGAGTTAAAAATTAGGGAATTGGTTCTAGTCTGGAATTGGTGGCCCCTGACCACTAAATTTGTACATTTTACTGAGGTAGCTATAGAGCTTTGTTGTCCTGAAATTTTTACAGGTTATTCTAGACAAATTGAAGTGTCATACAGAATTTTTGTGACTCTTGAAATAGCTGTTTGATATGATAATGAAATGTTGTTCCTAGGACAGTAACTCTGCCCATTGTGCTGGAATGGAACAATGCTTTGAATTGAGAATGTAATGGCACTTTGGCTTCTAGTATGACATGATTATTTGATATTAAGTGTTTGGCCATATGACTTATGACATGTAAATGCATGCTATGGATTTTAAAGATTGAAGTATGAGAAGAATGAGAATTTCAATGTGAATGATTGCCTATATGTGGCCTATGTATGCATTTGAGAAAAAGAAAAGTATATGATGCCATTATAAGGATGTATAAATTTAAATTGTGCATGTTCTAACATATGAACAAAATAGAAACAAGACTTAGATTGAATGAGGGAAGGCGAAAGTAGTAACTTCCCAAAATTTATTTTGAGTCGGTCAGTATCGGCTAGGAATAGATCTGTGTGGAATCGGAAATGGAAAAAAATGAAGTTCGATGACCACGTATAGGAATGGCTAAGTCCTGATAGCGGTCCATTTCCTTGTGTGGTGTGATCCACCATAAATACCCGTTGGGTATAAACGGATCTATTGTGGAATTGTCCACTGAAAATACCCATTGGGTATAAACTAAGTCTTTCCTATGTCAATGAAAAGAGAAAAAAGCACTAATTGGCTTTCTATGGCCATGATGGAAACCAGGTCACTTTGAGATAACTTCCTGGATTTGACACATGCATCATCCATATCATATGAAATCCTTTGAGTAGATTTACTTACTATGTGTTTGAGCTTCAAGATATATGTACACGTCCTGATTGATTGTTAAAAGCTACCCACTTCGGAAGGATGATTTTAGAACCTTAAAATGAACCTTTAGAATATATTGCATGATCACTATTTTTTTGAATAAACCGAAGTGGCTGGGCGATGATGATGACATTATGATTGTGATTGGGGAGTTTCCCTATGAGGATTTTAAAAATTCTCACCCCTATGGTTTGTGTTTCCATGTCGCTTAGGTTAAGCCAAATGATGATGATGCTGTCATGCAAAGAGTGTAGGATTGTTGTAGTGTATAGTTCCTGTTTTATCTCCTGTACTTAGTGAAATGAGTATGTATGTAAATGTATTAGAAGACAGATATGTACTAAATCTCATAGAGGAGCTTCCTTATGTATTTTAGCTGTATGTTTAATAAACTTGATGTTTACTTGTAATATGTTTTAATAGAATTACGCTTAGTTATCTCGTATGTAAATCGAGCTTGCTATAGATAATTAAGAGGTCGGTAATTAACAAGTAACAACTCTAGAATTAAATATCATAGCTTAAGAATGGGGTTGTACTTGGGAGGATGTTACAGTATGGTATAGAGTCATCCTTGTAGGACCTTGAGGAATGGACTGGCTATGCTTCCTTAGTAAATGTCATGCATTATAATGTTATATATGTGTATGATTGCTGGTTGGGAATGTTGTGGATTGCTGCACACTTAGCTTGGTATTGAGCCTGATTAACTCAATAATTCTTGTTTGGTGTGATAGGGATCGATGACTTCAAATTGGCAAACTTGGAGGGAGCGGAATAACCCGCAATGATGGACACCTTTCGTGAGATGGCAAAGCTATGAGAGAACAAGCTCCAAGTCGCCAACAGGATGATGGAAAGGTTGGATCGACATGCCGAAGGGAATCCAGTTGAAATCCTGGAAGAGAGAAGTGGACGTGAAATACCAAAGTTCAGAGAGTTCAAAGCAAACCCCCGCCTTTTGAGGAGCCTTCAACCCAAGTAAAGCGAAGAATGGATTAAGGCCATGGAGAAAATTTTCTCGGTCTTTTCTTGCAGGATCCAAAGTGGCTTTTGCTACTTACATGCTTGCGGATGTAGAGTTTTGGTAGGTTGGCACTAAGGGGTTGTTCAAGCTTCTCGACGGAAGTCACCTGGGATATCTTTAAGGAAGCTTTCTACCACAAGTACTTCCCTCTTTGGCGAGGAATGCAAAGGAGTTGGAGTTCATGGCACTCAAGCAAGGGCCCATGAGTGTAGCAGTCACGCAAAGTTCAAGGAGCTCTGCAAGTTTTCCACTATCTACAGCGCAATCCTGACGAAGCTTGGAAATGCATGAAGTATGAAGGAGGGTTACGGGAAGATATTGAAGTTGCAGTGGGTCTCTTAGAAATTCGGGATTATGCAACCCTAGTGAACAAGTGCCGACATGCAGAGGACTCCAACAAGAAGCTAGCAATGGCCAAATCTGCTAAGGACACTTCTAACAAAAGGTTGGCACTTGAGGACCAAAGCTTTGAGGAGGCTTGACCCAAAAGAAGCAATTCAGAGCCATCCCATATGAAGACAAACAGTCCCAAAGTCAATTGTGTGGCAAGATTGCCCAAAATGTGGAAAGAATCATGGGAGAGACCTTGCTTGTTGGACAATGTATGCCACCGTTGTGGGAAACCGGGCATAAGATTTGGGAGTGTCCGAAAGATATCCAAAGCCTGAGAAGCCAACTACAAAGCCACAACAACGGAGTAGGGTCTTTACCATAAGTGTGAAGGGACGTCACCACCCAAGAATTCGACCTAAGGTAGGAACGTTAGGATTTGATTGATTTGTTTGAATTGTATGTGTGAATTCCTTATTTGATTTATGAATGTTGTCTTTTGAAATTGTTTTCAAAGGAATTTTGAGGGCAAAATTCTTTTTAAGGTGGGTAGTAATGTAACACCCTGAAAATTACTTAAAAATTAATTTGAGTTTTTTTAGTCATAATTTTAAAAATATAACAGTTTAACAACGATGAGGGTGGCCCAACGACGTTTAAAAAAAAAAAAATTTCGAGCCGGTGAATAGTAACCTCAGGCCCCAGCAGCCCGGACAGCTAAAACCCTAGATTGGGCCCAATGCCCGAAATTAGGAAAACATGGGCATAATGTTAGAAATAGGTGGGAATGATAATTTTATATTTAGAATTAATTTTTGGGTAATATCGATTTAATCGGCTATGGTATTTACCCGTTCGGTTAAATTACGGTGTGTGTTTCTTACACATGTATAAAACTTACAATGTAAGTTAGACACCTCATTAGACAAGTGTGTGGCTTAGAAGAAGCCACACCATTGCCTTTACAAATGGACCAATAAGAGGATTACAAAATTACAATAATTATCTTTAAGAAAAACATTTTCATAATTAATTCAAGTGTCATTATCTTAACATAAATAAAATAAAATAAAAATATCATGCCATTTTCACCATTCATTCTCGGCCAAACATGAAACCAGCCACCTCCATGGTTGTTTCACCAAGAAACCATGAAAACATGATCCAAAACCTTAGCCTATAGTCGATAAAACCTCAAGCTCTCTTTACAAAACTTGTTCTACACTTCAATCCCTACAAATTTAACCGATTAGAATCTCTTCCTCACCAAAAATTATCTTGATACCTCAACCTCACTGAGTTAAGAAGGAGTTTGGGAGCTTTGGGGAGACAAGACAATCTTAAAGCATCTTGGGGCCAAGGAGCCATTAAGACACTCCAAGTAGGGTTTATGCTGCCTTTCTTTGTCAAATTTTTATGATATGTTTTGGCATGACCTAAGTCCGAAATTTCTGGTTTTTTTGATTGATATTATGTTGAAATTGATGTATGAATTTTGGTTGTGTGTTTGGATGGTGTTAGAAAATGGTTTTCATCAAAATAAGTTTGGACTAGGTTGCTGGAATTTCTGTTGTCCTGTAGGCAGCAGTGGTTCACGAATTTTGTGGAATACTTGTGGGTGTTTTCATGAGCTATAAAAATTATATGTTGGAGTAAAGATCTTAAACTAATTACCTGAATTTTCTTGGGTGTTATTTTTAAGGTTTGATGTTTAGAAAAATCAGAAACCGAAATGAGGCAGATGCTATCCTGATTGTTGAGACTGAGGTAGTAAACTTGTCCGAATTTATTACTCTAGCAAATGATTGAACTAGCTCTTGAAATTTTTACACGAAGTTACTAATATATTGAAGTGTGACTGTGAATTTTATTGTGAATTAATTCAATCATTTACTTGGGTTAAAAATTAGGGAACTTGGTTCTGGTCTGGGAATTGGTGGCCCCTGACCACTAAATTTGTACATTTTACTGAGGTAGCTATAGAGCTCTGTTTGTCTTGAAATTTTTACAGGTTATTCTAGATAAATTGAAGTGTCATACAGAATTTTTGTGAATCTTGAAATGGCTGTTTGATATGATAATAAAATGTTGTGCCTAGGACGGTAACTCTGACCATTGTGCTGGGAATGGAACAATGCTTTGAATTGAGAATGTAATGGCACTTTGGCTTCTAGTATGACATGAGTATTTGATATTAAGTGTTTGGCCGTGTGACTTATGACATGTAAATGCATGCTATGGATTTTAAAGATTGAAGGATGAGAAAAGAATGAGAATTTCAATGTGAATGATTGCCTATATGTGGCCTATGTATGCATTTGAGAAAAGAAAAATATATGATGCCATTATAAGGATGTATAAATTTAAATTGTGCATGTTCTGACATATGGACAAAATAGAAACAAGACTTAGATTGAATAAGGAAGGCGAAAGTAGTAACTTCCCAAAATTTATTTTGAGTCGTTAGCGTGGCTAGGTATAGATCTGTGGGATTGAAAATGGAAAAAATAAAGTTCGATGACCACGTATAGAATGAGTTCAGTCCTGAAGCGTATATTCCCTTGTGTGGTGTGATCCACCATAAATACGTTGGGTATAAACGGATCTATTATGGAATTGTCTCCTGAAAATACATTTGGGTATAAATTAAGTCTTTCCTATGTCAATGAAAAGAGAAAAATGCACTAATTGGCTTTCTATGGCCATGATGGAAACCAGTCACTTTGAGATAACTTTCCTGTATTTGACACATGCATCATCCATATCATATGAAATCCTTTGAGTAGATTTACTTACTATGTGTTTGAGCTTCTAGATATATGTACACGTCTGATTGATTGTTAAAAGCTACCCTTCGGATGGATGATTTTGGAACCTTAAAATGAACCTTTAGAATATATTGCATGATCACTGTTTTTGAATAAACCGAAGTGGCTGGGGCGATGATGATGACATTATGATTGTGATTGGGGAGTTTCCTCCTAAGAGATTTAAAAATCTCACCCCTATGATTTGTGTGTGTCGCCTAGGTTAAGCCAGAATGATGATGATGCTGCTATGCAAAGGAGTGTAGGATTGCTAGTGTAGTAGTTCCTGTTTTATTCTGTACTTAGTGAAATGAGTATGTATGTAAATGTATTAGAAGACGGATATGTACCAAAGCTCATAGAGGAGCTTCCTTATGTATTTTAGCTGTATGTTTAATAAACTTGATGTTTACTTGTAATATGTTTTAATAGAATTACGCTTAGTTATCTCGTACGTAATAACTTTGCTATAGATAATTAAGAGAGTCTGCTAATTAACAAGTAACAACTCTAGTACGATATCATAGCTTAAGAATGGGGTTGTACTTGGGAGGATGTTACACATGGACCTTGGTTAAATACCTTGTGAAAACCTCATAATGAATCTATGCATGCTCAACCCTTTTCATAATAAACCCAAGGTTCCTGGGACGTAACGATGACACTAGGTAGAGGATTTACCTCCTGAGATTCTTTAGCAAGATTCTCACCCTCTCTCTGTTTTCTTAAGTTACGTCTTCAAACATTGATGATGTCGTTCGTGATTTTTGTTGACGCACCCGTGTGGGAGCTACACTACGATTCGGATCATCAATCCTACCACTTCGAGGGTCGTTGTGCTATACGCATTTTTGCATACATGGGACGCCCATTTGCCTTTCTAGTCTCCAGGCTTCCGTTTCAGGGACTTCCCCTTTGGCGATGACATGATTTTTGAGAGGACGGACCCCATAACGGGCAAACGGGTACAGGCCATCATCCTTGGCTGTTCATGACTATCCGGAGTATGTACCCTCATGCGTCGATGCGGGAGGGACCTATCGAGACTCACGGGCCGATCCTTATTCGGAGGATTCCGCCCTTGGTGCCTTGCGTGATAGGGTAGCGGGACACGTCTCCAGCAGAGCCTATGAGGCGTGTACATCAGCCCGAGAAACGCCCTCGCGAGGTGGTCACATCATTCCACCGATTCGCATGCCTACGTCCCCTCTTTGTTGGGCCACATCCGGGAGTTTGGAAGGTCGTAGGCTACATATCTCCGTAGGAGGATTTGCGTCGGTAGGTTTGAGGAGGGTTGTTCTCTGGGGAGTTTTTTTTGGGGTTGTTTTCATGTATTTGCTTTTATGTTTCTTATTTTATGTTGTTGTCCTGCAAGCTTTACCCACTTATATAGGTAAGACTTTATGTTTCCTTTTACCTTCCAGTGGTATTATATTAAACTATGTTATCTAATGTGATGAGGAATGTTTTCATGATGGATGTGTTCTTTAATGCTTATATTCTATATGATTTGTTTATTCTTCCGCTTCACGTTACATTTATGCTACGCGCAAAGGCTCGCGCTTTGTTTTACATGATTCATTTCAAAAAAAAAATTTACCTATATTTCTGCTAAGTATTTTGTAAATGAATTTAAAGAGAAGTAATAACTAATAATTAATCTTGATACGTCCTAGGCGTATTGGGGTTAAATATTAGGTGTTACACGGGACCTGGGTTGAGTTAAACATCAAACATCACTTAAAAACATCATTCCAAACTTCCTAGAAAAATTTGGGCTCAAATGGCACCTTTTACCTGTAAAACCCAGGGGGTATTTGGTCATTTTGAGCCAAAAGTTTAGAAAACGAGATTTTCACCTCGGATATCAAATGTAACAGATATAATCCATTTCAAACATTGAGTTGACCCATCGTGAAACAGGTCGATTGCTTAATTCTGGGTAAAAATGACCTCAGGGGCATTTGGTCATTTGTACTAAAAACAGAAAATGGAGACGTACAATATGTCTATTCAGGAATATAGAAAAAAGATTTTTTACAACTCCAAAAATCTGATTACATGATGTGATGAACCTAAGGATGTGGAGATTTCACAAAGTTTCCACTCTTGCATAGAGTCAATCTCTATATCGTTTGAGCACAACATCTTTATTTATAGATGATCTTCCTTGTGACCGTTGCCTTTGTAAGATTCCAAATTGTAACGCCGATTTTTACTATCGTTTAGAAATTACCGAATTACCCTAGGTAATTTTTCATATAATTCAAGACCGAACAATCCTCAATAAAGGAATATAACATTAGAAGAAAGGATAGGAGCAATTCGTGCGAGAGTTGCAAACCCCGTTTCTGTACGTGTAAAATGACCAAAATGCCCTGAGGTTATTTTACTTAGAAAACGAGATCGTGGGCCCCACCCATCCTCAAGGGGATGTTTTGATGTTAATAAGGGATTGTTTGTCTTATGTGTGTTAATAGAGGAGAAGAATCCTAATTTTGAGCTTGACGCGCGAAATGACCAAAACACCCTGCGCTCTTTAAACTTGATTTGCGTGCCAACCTCAGTAAAATGTTTAACCTTTAAGCTATGATTAACCATTAGTTAAGCTCGAGTGGTCTCGGGCAATTTTTAAGTAAAATGACCATTTTGTCCCTGTCTTTATGCAGTTTTGTGAATTTTGAGATTTTTGATTCGTATAGCAAAACCTAAGCAATATTAGGCTCAAATTAAAGGTTATTAGATTCTAATTATTAATCTAGAGTCAAAATTATTTATTTAGATTGATTAGAACTTAAAATTGCTTTAAAACACTCAAATTGCTTACTAATTCACCTAAGCCCTTAATTGTAAATTCTCTAATTTGCAAAGATACCTACCTACACCTACATAATACATGGAACACACAAATTTTATCCCCTTGGGCTGTAATGCACGAAATTTTGGTCCATAATGCATCAGAAAATTTGTCAAAGAATGCACAAAAACCAAGGTATGAAAACAAGGAACCATGAAAACATGATTCCATGTTTTAAGCCACCAAACAAGATGATTTTTCTTCCTTGTTTCCTCCTCAAATTTGGTCAGATTTCCTCCTCGCTTTGTCCATTTATGAGCCTCAAAATCTCTATAAATAGGCATGCTTGAAGGAGTGTTAGAGGCCTTAGTTCATAACTTACACAATTCTAGTTTTTAGAAGCACCAAAAGTTTTCTTTCTTCCTCCTCTTGGCTGAAACTTCTTCTCCCATTTCTCAAAGAGATTTTCTTTCATTTCACTCAAGGAAACCAAGTTCTTTCCTTTCCTTCAAATAAAATTAGGTAGGGAGTTGTCTTTAAGCTTATTTTATGCTTTGCTAAGTGTTGTTCTTGGTTCAAAATGATGATTTCATGGACTTTCTCTAGCTTTTCCATTCGGTTTTCTTCTTTCTTTTCCTTTGAACATTTCGGCCATAAGGCCTATATGGGAATATGATGATAGCTTGATGATGAGGACCTTGAGTGTTGGTTGTAAATCCATCACAAGTTAGGCCTCTAAAGCTTGAAAATTCCACTTGATGCAAAACTTTAAAGAATGATGTTTTTATGATGTAAAAATAAAGATCTTGAGTTTAGAACTTGAAAGATGTATTTTTCACTTTGTCTTGCTAAGATATATTGGGTTGAATTTATATTTCTCTAAAGTCTTGGAGGAGCTCTAGTAAAGAAATAAAAAGAACTTGCATCCATGTTTAAGTTTATGCCTTGCATAACCATGTTTACTTTCTATGTCATCACTAAATTCTCAAGAATGAATAAATGAACTTGCATTCTCATGTTTAAATTTCCAAGCTTGCATTTCATGTTTATGTTTCAAGTTGTCACTTAATCTCTAAAGATGATAAAAGGTTGCATCTCATATTTATTTTATGCTCTCACTTTATTTTATAATGGCTAAAAGAATCAACGCATGGCATGTTTATTATTATGTCATCACCTAAGAATCCTAGAGCTCAAAGACTTGCCCAAGTATCACAAGCAAAGTTGGAACCATGGTAATAAGAACTCTAAAGCTCACTTTCAATTTCCTTAAGATTATTGGAGTCAAAGAATTTATTCTTTAAGAAGTCTTGAGTTTGGAGCTTAATAAGATATAATAAGAATTCTCTTCTCTCTTCACGGTAATGCGACTACGCTCGTTTCTTATTTCTTTTGTTAAGATTCTCTTCTCCTCCACTTCCAATGCGGACTACGTCGCTAGTTTCTTGCATCATGTTTAAATTTCAAGTCTTGCATATCATGTTTAATTTCCAAGTCATCACCTTAAATCTTAAAGATAAAGAAAGGGATTTGCATATTATGTTTATGATTTTAGTTATCACCTAAATCTCTAAAGCTCAAGACTTGCTCCTTTTATCTTAAGTGAAAATTTTAATCATGAACATTCTTTCAATGTATAAATCGGCCTCATGATTAAGGAAGGCCTAAAGTCCTATGATTTCTTTCAAGTTCAACAAAATGAATTAGTTTCTAAAGGAGTTTTAGGTTTTGCAAATATTTTACGGTAAACTAATATCACATGTGTACTTGAAATGTGACTTTAAGCAATTATATGAGGTTCATGATTCGGCCACTAATATGAGTTTAGTACTACTGTATGATGATGGTTTAATATGTTTGAAGTTGTGATAATTATGGTTTATTGCTAAAGGAATAATTCTATGCATGTTAGAGATAAAACTAGCTTCCTAGTAAACCGTAAAAGCAAGATTTCTAGACTCTAGAGAATGAAATTTATACATTCTATCCAGAACCCTTAAAAGCTATAAGAATCAGATTTTATTATGTTTAGATAAGTGAAAATGATTCATAATTGGTTTAGTAATTAATTTTAGCATGATAGGGAAAGCCGGTAACAAGAAGGGTTAAAGATGCAACTTCAACACGTAAAGCCTTAAATATAACCTCCTGCCTATGCTGTCCCATGTGGTTTAATAATGTACTTGAAGGTTATAATTAAGGGTAATAATGATAATGAATCCCTTAGATGCATAAGAAAGTAAGATAATGATTGAGGTTACCTGATTCTAAAGTTGCGGTTGTTTAAGGGAGCTTTTGGTGAGAATTTATGATGATGCCTCTTTGATGTTTGAAATGATAAGTCTATGTAGTATAACATGTCCTCCTCAAGCCTCTTGGAAGTCCATGCCAATGCACAACCGGTCTTTTCCATTGCCAAGTAGCGAGATTCGCAGTCATTAAACTTCTTGCTAGATAATGAATTGCATTGCTCTTTCTTTCAGACTTGTCATACTATCCTAACATTGCCCCCATTGATGTGGGTAACACTGAGGTACAATATTAAAGGGCGGCCCGATGTAGGTGGGGTCAAAACTGGAGGTTTCATTAAATAAGCCTTTATTTTAGCAAAGGCTTCTTGGCATTCCTCATTCCATTCTCCGGGTTGATGTTTTCGTAGCAACTTGAATATAGGCTCACAAGTACTAGTCAAATTGGCAATGAATCGAGCAATGTAATTGAGTCTCCTCAGAAAACTTCTAACTTCCGTTAGTTAAAGAGCAGGCATATCTTGTATTGCTTTCACCTTATCTGGGTCTACTTTTATTCCTTCTCTCTAATAATGAATCCAAGTAATTTCCTGTAGAACCTCCAAAGATGCATTTATTCGGATTAAGCCGCAACTTATATTTTCTGAGTCTTTCAAACAACTTCAAGGACTGCCACATGACTTTCTCCCTCTTTGGACTTAGCAACCATGTCATCTACATACACTTCAATCTCCTTGTGCATCAAATCATGGAATAATGCAACCATAGCACGCTGGTATGTAGCCTCGGCATTTTTCAATCCGAATGGCATGACCGTATAGCAAAATGTTCCCCACGAGTTATGAAAGTAGTTTTTCCTTTGTCATTAACATCCATGGGAATTTGATTGTATCCTGAGTACCCATCCATAAATGAAAATCAGTGGTTTTTTGTAGTATTATCAACAAGGACATTGATGTGAGGGAGAGGAAAATAATCCTTCGGGCTAGCTTTGTTTAGATCCCGATAATCCACACATATTCTAACTTTTCCATCCTTCTTAGGCACTGGCACAATGTTAGCCACCAAGTAGTGTGTCTTGATACCTCTAAAAATCCAGCCTCCAACTGTTTGCAAACCTCCTCTTTTATTTTTAATGACATTTCAGGCCGCATCCTTCTCAACTTTTGCTTTTCGGCTCAACTTCCGCATATAAAGGGATCTTATGTGAAGCTATTTCTGGATCCAACCTGGCATATCATGGTAAGACCATGCAAAAACATCCATGTATTCTTTGAACAATGCAATCATTTCTGAGCGTTCTGGGTTTTCCACTATTTTCAGTTCCTTCTTCTCTTCCTCAGTGCCCATGTCAACCAACTTGATCACCTCATTGTCTAAGTCAAACTCCTTTTTCTGTATGCTTAATAGGTCTGAAAGTGCCCAACAATTTCATCATCTTCATCAGATTCATGGCTATCACAATCAAGTGCCAAGAAATCAATTGATAAGTCTCCAAAGTCCCTTTCATGCAACAAAATTTCTATAGTATTTAAATTCCTGGAAAGCAATTAGGATGGGTTGGAATGCCAAAATAAAAAGTGGAAAAGTGAAAATAATATGGAAGACATAAATTAATGAGAATGGTAAATAAAAGAAAGAAGAAAGAAAAATTAAAGTGACAGAAACGAGGAAAATGGAAGATAAAGAAAGATTATTGAATAATCATGCAAGTGCATTTAGATGATGTCTTTGAGTAGCATAACAGAAGCATAAACAATATTTATCAATACAACCCAAACAATTACTTTGAAGTAACAACATCAATAACTGGTTCAATTTCCAGTTCATCACATCTCATTATTGTTGGCAACATGAGGGTTGTTTTCTTTGGATTCATCAACATTCACCATATTGATAGTGGTATAACAAGGGGAGTGAACTTCCTCAGCTAGGATTACTAACACGGAAATGTTTCCTTTAGGTGAGGAATCTGCTTCATTTTCTCCATTTGCTCCTCCTCTCAAGAATCATGCCCCTCATTCCTCTTCCAATAGTGCATTATATCCCAAACCTATCGATTAGGCTTCTTGGTGATGGTATTGGTGTGTGATACCTTGCAACTATAGTCCCAATCCTCTGCCTTGTAGGTATCCACTTTTAGCCATGATATGAGCCACCACCTGGTTTTGCATTGGGGGCTTATTTTGTTCCTGTTTCAGCCCTACTACCTCCAGGTTATGCCATAACTGCTCTCTACCAGTTCCACATTCTCAACATACGGCAATGTAACTGGTTTAGATACTATGATATCTTTTTCTCCATGGATTGTAACGATTCGAGCCATTCTCTATGTATTTAACCTTTTGATGCAAGGTTGAGGAACAGCACCAACATTGTTAATCCAGGGTCTTCCCAGCATATTGTAATCTGATTCGATCTCCATTACTTGGAATAACACTCAATCTACTTGGGCCAATCTCCAACAACAATAACATTTCCCCAAGGATACTTTTCTTTGCCCCATCAAAAGCCTTCACAATCATCACCTGCGGCGATATATCATCCTTACTTATTGACAAGTAACTTAAGGTCGAACTGGTAGAACATTCAATCCTGACCCTCCATCAATGAGACCCTGGGCACTATATGGTCTCTATTTGAGAGTTATGTCCAGTGCTCATGGGTTAGCCTGTGACACAACTTCCTCATCTAGAGAACGTAATCATCCTGACACGTTTCACTGGATCTACCATATTCACCATGTTCTGTTGAAATGTCAGGCTTGACATAAGCTTCTTTTAGGATCTTTAACACTGCCTTTTGATGAGGCTCGGGTGACAAGATTAGTGATAACAAGGATATTCTAGGAGTCTTCTTTAATTGTTCCAAAATATCATACTCACTCTGTTTCATAATTTTTAGAAATTCCTCCTCCTCATCTTCTTTCATTTCACTTCCTCCAAGTCAGAACTTTTCAGCATTCCTTCATTAACAAACTTTCCTTTTTCTATTTCTTAGGACCATAACACCTTCCAC
Source organism: Dalbergia oliveri (assembly GCA_030441495.1). NCBI lineage: Eukaryota > Viridiplantae > Streptophyta > Magnoliopsida > Fabales > Fabaceae > Dalbergia > Dalbergia oliveri. The sequence continues at coordinate 383,800 of JAMLFY010000021.1, forward strand.
TTCTCGTTATATTAGTTACTACTCCACCTACTTGGGCATTTGAGGTTTCTCCTATATCTCTTTTCATCTCAACCTCAGTCTCATAGTTCCAAGGTCCAGCATGTGTGTCCTTATAAACAAAGGGCATTGGTTTCTTCAGTGATAACTACCTTTTCTGGCTTCGGACCTTGATTAAGTGGAGGCACTCGTAGCACAAAACGCTCAATCACATTCACCTCCTCAAAGACATTCAGCTTCTTCTTTGCTTGTATAACACCTAGGTTGAGTAATCCATCTACACGAGCCTTGAAATCCAGCAATTTTCTATGTCATGACCAAAGCCTAGAATGGTAGTCACAACTCGATTTCATATCACATTTCTCATTTTCCTTCATTATAGATGCAGGTCCTCTGATATTGTATCCAGCTTCCTTAAAGCCAATGAAAACTTTCTCCATAGAAGCTTGAAGATTTAAGACCCTCTTGATCAAGGGTTCCTCCATCGTCAAAGCATTTACTCGAGCTCCTCCTTCATGATTTGGCATCAGATTGTTAACAATATCGGGCTTTGATTCCTCTTGCAGGTCCAATCTTCCACAAGCAATTAGCCTTCTTATTGCTATCTTGAAAGCTTCACAATCTTCAATTGAATGCCCAACTTCCATGTGGTATTTACAAGTTAATTGGGGTTGTACCAAGCTGGAAATGGTGGTTCTAATGGACAGAGGACATGGTGAGTCATGGTGAGCATCGAACAATTTTGAAACAGGGCAGCATTTGAAATGGATAGCTTTGGGAAAGGTGGAAGGTTTGGGAATCGAATTGAATTCTGTTTTGGAAATTGGTCAAGGTGGTGTAGTGTTTGGGTAGTTCTAGGATATGGTCGGGTTATATGTATAGGCTGGGCGAGTTGGTTGGTATGGTCGTATGTGGATGTTATTGACTTGAGGTTGGGTATATGGGATTGTATTTGTGGTTGGAGTAGTTTGGTATGGTGGGTAATAAGGGATGGATGGTATTTGGGATCTTGGGTGTGTGAGGCATATCTTGGAATGAAAGATTGCTGACCTTGCACATAACTTACTTCCGACCTCTTTCTTCCTTGGCGGCAATCCTCTTCTTATGTCCTCATTACTCACAGGAAGTTTTCCAGCTTTAGCCAAATTCTCGATTCTCTCACCAACGTTATCAATTCAGAGAAGTCTTTGTATGCTGCTCCTGCCATTGCCCCAATGTAAGGAGATCCTAAAGTCCCCAAAATACGAACACATTTAGATGGGATAAGTGGCGGTTGCACTTGAGCGCTAAAGTTCTCCATCTTTGAGCATATTGCTTAAAGGACTCATCTTTCTTTTCTGCATCGTGCTCAATTGCTCACGAGTAGGTGCTATTTCCATGTTAAACTTGTATTGATTCATGAATTGGTCAACTAATTCCCTCCGCAAGAAATTTTGGAATGGTCTAATTGGATATACCATTCTAAGGTGGGTCTAGTTAAACTTTCATGGAAAAAGCTCGTAAGAAACTTCTCGTCCTTGGACCATATTGACATTTTATGCAAGTAACTCTTTAAATGAAAAAGAGGATTACCAGTGCCATCATACTTTGAGAAATAGGAACCTTGAAGTCTTTAGGAACTCCTAAATAGGAGGGCAAAGCTTCTAATCTCCATATGACCATAAGTGCTAGGTCCTTGAATAGCTTTGATTTGCTCCTGAATCTTCTTCATCCATTCTTCTGAACTTGTCTTTATTCACCTCTGCATGGCTATTTTCTGAGGAAAATGGTTGTTTCTGGATAACAACACGAGGTTGCCCCCAAATAGGGGCATGCTCATGCCCATCAGTATGAGTGTTCTCTAACGAATGATAGCCTTCTCCGATAGGAATTACCAATGGCATTGTGGGTGGCTGTCCATGAGGGTTATTCAAAATCTCATCCCCATCATTCACCCCTTGGGTAACATTTCCAGGTGCATTTGATGCCCAGGTATGGTTATCATTGCAGCACTTGGTTGTACCTCAACTAACGTATTCACCATGTCCCGGTTTTGATTAGCTCTTAATAAGTCAAGTGACTCCTTCATGGCTCTCATCATTTCTTCCATATTTGCTTGATTATTTGACATTTCATTCAATTTCCCTCTCATTGCATCAACTTCCATGCTCAAATTTCTTCCTACTTCATCATTGGTTGAGTGTACTCTTCCAGAGTAGAATTTCCTCCAACCATCTTTGTCCGAGCTCTGGTATTGTGAATACGAGTTAGATGAATATCTCTTTCCTTGGGCGCCCAATGGTGACGAAGTTTTACCTGTGGAAATGAGTTTTAGTAAAAAGAAAGAAAAACATTGTTATTTATTAGAGACCTTCTATCGTGCTTAGTCTTGATGTGAGTATCTTTGATGATAACTGTTCCCAGAACGTCTCGTTCAAAGGTACTATGTTATATTTAAATGAATATTGCCATGAGATCAACACAATATAGAGAATGATTATTCTTTCAAAACAACATCTTTCTTACATCATAAAACCACATATTATTTCTTAACCAACATTGACACTCTAAAGCTAACATCTCATCAACGTCTTCCTGCAATCATTCGTTTCATCTTTCTAACCAAATCTCTCCAGTAGTCGACAAAGTTGTGAATCTCATTTGGAGTCTCAAAGGGGATAATTTCTTGTTCAGCCATTTCCAGATATCTTGGAACATCTTCTATTGCTGTATTAGCCAACCCTGCCAAGTTTGAAAAGCGAACTTTCAACTCATGAATGATGTGATCTTGGTGTTGCACTTCAAGATCCAAATCTGCAATCCTTTTCTTTTCTTTTTCAGGACAACTTGATAGTTCATGATCTCATCTTTCATGTGTTGATTTAGTTCCTCAATCTTTCTTTGGTATTCCTCATTCAATTCCCCGATTGCTGTTTCATTTGTTCCTCACCTTTTAATGCAGCTTGTTCAGCAATTTTAGCATTTTGAAGCAGCTTCTTCAGTCATTGATTTTCAGCTAATGCTTCATTACGCTCTTGCCTTCGAAGTCCTAACTCTTTGTTGGCAGCTATGAGACATTCTTTGGTTTTCATCATGTGCTCATGTCCCATTTTTAACTTCTTCTGGTCTTTTCAAGAACTTGATCTCTTTAGTGCTTTCTCGCTTAAAACCGCATAATCATGGTGGGTGCTTTTCAATTCAGCCACCACTTGCATTTTTTCTTGTTCGACCTTGTCTAGTTTTTCTTTTACTTTTTTGATTTCTTCAATTTCATGCAAGGCCAACGTTTTATCAGGAGTAACTATTGTTGAGACTTTGAATGGTAACTTAACCTCTTGAGCCCTACTTTTTACCCATTGGCGATAGCTTTCTTTCAGTACAGCTCCTAACTCCAGTTCTCTTCCTTTTCGGACAACATTGTTCCAAGCGGTGGACTTTTTGTAGTAGACTCCTGTCTCAAATCTCGTAGTACATGATGAAAGGAGTTATTGTAGCTTCAGAAGGTGGTTCCATTATAGGGTAACCAAGTTGACGCAATACCAATGCGGGATTATAATTGATACATCCTCAAGTACCCATGAGGGGTACATTTGGAAAATTTCCACATGGTAAATCAATGTCTGCCCATCCTCCACCAAGGGTACCATGGATCGCTTTTTCACTTAATTTTGCAAATTCCTCAGCCCATTCTCGCCATTTTCTTCTTGACATGATACATCTTTAGATCACTAATAGGACAGAGTGTCTTGTAATTTCTTTGAAATATGTGCGTAGTAACCCACACATATAACATTGGTAAACAACACAAAACTCTCTTACCATTCCTCTCATAGCAAAAATTCAAGGAACAATAGACATCTGCTATGCTACAGGATTTTGAGCATGAAATTTTCGGGCAAGGAATACATCAATTGCTGCAAGGTCTACGAAACCATCAATATTTGGAAACAAGACGGTTCCATAAACAGTGAGGATTAACACATCTGAAAAAGTGTCCCAATCTTCGGCTTGAGCTAAGTGTTGCATGTGCTCTTCCAAGTAAACTTTTGTAAATCCCCTGGTCCCATTTCTCATTTCTGTGCCTCATGCAAATCTCTTACATTTACCTTTAGGACATTTGCTATAGTGTGTAGAGAAGCATAATGTCCTTGATAATTGTAAGGTTTTTCTCCTTCTAGTGGTAACTCCAGGATTCGCTCAAATTCTTCAAGGGTTGGTGCCAACTGGAAATCTTGAAAGGTAAAGCATCGAGTGGATGATCATAATCCTGTGATGCTGTGATTGCTTCTACCTGTACTTCCACCTCTAACAAGCTCAGGACTTTTCCATATTTTCTGGTAAGAGAAAGACGTTGTGGAGCTTTCAACAACTGACTCAAGGATCTTAGGCTTTCTGTTAAGGTTTCTTGACTTTAAGATGTAAAGTTTTTTCAATTTCTCTTCTTCATAATTGTTTGATCTCATGGTTTTTCCATTTTCTAAAGATACTCACAACAAGACTTGATATAGTGCTCTAACAAACCTCTTAAACAAAGAGAAAAAAAATGAAAAATTTTCATTACAGAAAAAAAAACAATAAACATTTTAAGCATATTGAAGAATTTATGTACAAAGGAAATAAGTTAAAGAAGAAAATATGCTCCCTTTGTGTCTTATCTGAGGTGAACTATGAAGGGCTATCCTATGGTCTCTATAGGCTTTCTTGTGAAGGCTTTCATCAGGTGGATCTATGAATTTGGGTTCTACGGCCTCTAGAGTTAAGAACTCTTTTAAAATGTTATCCACAACGCAGTGAACCATAGATGCAGGACATTCACAAAAGTCATACTCTAGATGAGATTTTCACAATAACCAAATAGGACGTACATCCAATATGGCTCCTGCTACACAATCTTTTACCTATCTCAAGTTGCACTAAGACCAGGGTATAGGGCCCCACTCGTGTGTGATTAATGTGTAAGTGATGTATGTGAAGGGAGCACACAAACCTGGAATCCTAAAACTACCCATGACCAATACCTAAAATAGATAATACAAAATGACAATCGTCTACCTATGGTTGTCATAAATAAACAAATAAATAAACAAAAGAAAAAAAAACTGTACAAACAAACAAAAGTATAAAAGGAGAACAATATAAAATAAAAGTCATCTACCCTATGGTTTTCATTAAAAAATAAAAGAAAAAAACGTACCTTGAAATAAAAGGCGACTTTACAAAGAAAGGGCAAAAGAAAGAAAGAAGAGAAAAAAAAGGTTAATTATAATATGCACAATCAATTATAAGGCTTGACTCTCGGCTGTCCCCATGGAGTCGCCATTTGTCGCGCGGGATCGCGGGACGCAAAAGAATTAGTTAAAATTGGAGTCGCCACCAAGTTTATTCAAAATGGAAAACATGGAAAAACCATTTATTTTTAAAGAAAAGGTCTTTGTAACGATTAGAGTTCGGAGTCGGTTATGCATAGAGAAGGTAGGATTTAATCATACGCACCCCAGTACACCCATCCTTAGGCGGTACCTATTGATTTGTGCAAATTATTAATAACCTTCAAAATATTTATTTTATTATTTTTATTTACAAGAAAATTTAAAAATATTTTTAAAAGAGAAATTTTGGAGTATCAAATCGTCACGAATTAAATGTCCAAAATAGAGTTAATAAGTCGTCGCGGCTAAATTAACATCTTTATTTGAACTAAAATATTTGAAAAATAAGTAACAAAATTAAAATGAATACATGAAAATAAAATGTCTTATGAATTAATAAATATTTACAAATAATAAAATTATTTTGATTTTATATAAAGGAAAAAAAATACAAAAGAGAACAAATGTATTTTAGGGAAATTTCTGGATCATTAACTGTCACAACTCAAATGCTCAAAATATCAAATTAACAAGCGCACGGCTAAATTAATTTATTTATTCAAAATAAAACATATTCCCCAAAGAAATGAAAATTAAATAAAATAAAATATCTCATTTAAAAATTCATTAGAAAAATTATTTTCAATGAAGACAAAAATTAATTTTGACTTGACAGAGATTGGAACGGCTCCACGTATCTGGTGCAATAGGGAACTCAAAGTCATGTAGTTCTTTAACATATAATTAGGTTAGTCGATTTTATTTTTGAAAAAAAAGTGGTTTTAAATCTCAAGTTGTTAAGCTAAAATATTTTTAGAATATAGAATTAATAAGCCGTCACGATTAAATTAACTCATCAAAAAAAGAAAACCATTGATCCACTTTGTTAAAATTTAAATTAAAAAAAAAATCTTTTTTTAGAGACACTTTTACTTTTTCTTTACTCAAAGCAAAACACACAAGAAAAAAAATGAATCCAAACAAAAAAACGAAGCCCAAGTATTTTGGGCCAAAAACAAAAAATAACTTAAAAAAAAAATCTCTCTCTCTTACACGCTCACACACACTCACTCACATTCACACGTCCTAGACAACAAAGAAATGGAGAAAGAAAAGTGAGAGAAGAGCTAGAGAAATGAGAGAGAGGGAGGAAGTAAGAGAGAAGTGAGATATGAGAGAAAGGGAGCGGACCGCGCTGCGCATGAGGCAGCGGAGGGGGCGGTCAGCGGCACGAAGGGGGGTGAGGGCGATCGGACGGCGGCGCGGAAGAAGAGAAGTCGCGATGCAAGGCCGCTAATGTGAGTGCGGAAGGGGCGGCCGGGGATTTCACTGGGAGAGCGGTGGAAGGATCGCCATGCAAGGAAGGCCGTTCTTCCTTGTGCGGGCGGATGGGGCTGGGGCGATCTTCGCGAGGCGGATTCGGAGAGGAGCTGGAAGGGCCCGGCAGGATGTGACCGCCGCGGCTCGCATCGAGCTCCGCGCGGTCTTCACGGTGATGCATTGGTTCGCGCGAAGAATGGTTCGCAGCGATGCAGTGGTTTGGGAGGAATGGTTCTGGGATGCTGCTACATGAAGAGTTCCGCACGGAGGAGGAAGAGACCGGTGGCGGTGGTGCGGCCTGAGACGAGCACGGTGGTAGTTCCCTTTCCTTTCGGTTTCTCTTTTTTTTTTGAGAAAAAGGAAATTGATTCTGATATGGGATTTTTGTAAATTGAACTGGACTATTGATGAACTATGATTCGTATGATCTGAGTTGGGTATCTGTTTTTTTTTATTTGTATTTGGTTGAAGATGTTGGTATGATTTTCTGATTTGATTGATATGGTTTGGCTAACAATGGAAAATGGACACTTGAAAAGAAAAATAAATGAACTAATAATTTACTGTGGCTCCATGATATTTCTCTTCTGTGTTTGGTCTCTCTATTAGCTCTCAATTTCTCAGTACAAAATTATTAGAGAATGAATGATAGTAATTTCTCCCCTCCCCATTGGTATCCAATTCATCCCATTTATACACTGTGGACTGATTATTTTGCCAAATTAGTCAAGAATAGATTGATTTGATCAAAATTTTTCAAAGTCACTCCTGATTTCATGGGATTTGCATTTGTTCACGCATGCTCTCTTCAATGGCTTATTCCCTTTGGTGCCCTCTATTTTTGACTCCAATGCATTTTTCTGCAACTTTATTAGGTTCTTCTCTCTAGAGGTGCACGCTTAGCTTGATCACTTCTTGCACGCTGCTTTCCTTTTTGCTTTTTTTTTTTAAAAAAAATATTTTTAAAGAAAAGAACAAAAGAGAAAACGGTGCAAGTCATGCACCAAAAGCAACCTGTCATCATCATCATCATTTTTTTTAAAAAAAATAAAAATAAAAATAAAGAAAAGGCTGAAGCCATGCTCTTTTTTTTTTGAAACACGAAATGGGTAAAGCCCCTTCTCTTTCACAATTCAAAATAAAAAGAAAAAGTTTGAATAGATTGAAACCCTTTTTTGTCAACAACAAACAAACAATACACTAAATGGACTTTTTTTTTTGGTAACGGTTCAAAAACTAATAACAATAGGCTTAACAAAAATAAAAAACTAAAAATGAAATGGATGGGCTAAAAAAATATTTATATTTGTGGGTTGGACAAAATCAGTGTTCACAATGTCTCAATCAATCCAAGTTTTAAAAGCCACATAAACATATTCATTCATTTCATCATCATCTTACATCCATATGCATCTCAATCATGGCATGCCGTATTATCACATCAATTACGTCATAAGTTTACACAATCTTATGCACATAACATTAGTACTCTCAATATAACATAAACACACTCGTTCACTCAGTCACTTACTCACGTTATACCTCCTATCTAGCAATGTCTTATGCTTTGACCTTTAGGGTCTTAATCTTGTGTTTTGATTATCCTAACTCCCATAATAGATCTTTTATGCACCTAAAGGATCATTACTTGTAATTCTCTCTAATATTTATGCTCACTAACTCTTCCAAACAATATTGCATAAATTAGTTACCATGATTATTATTTGATTACGGGATTCTAAAATCTACGTCTTTGACCCTTTCTAAGTTATGTCTTCGCTTAAGGCTCTATATTTAATTCCTAAATCAATTATTAGGGATTCCTACACATACCCACTAATTATAAACCATTCTCCTTAAGTTCAATTATGCTCCAGAATTTACAATTCTTGTGTCTAAGGGTTCTAGAATTCTCATTTTAAATCCTTTCTAGTTACTTATTCTTTCCTCACTTTCCTAAATCGTTCCTTGCTTCACTCAAACATAATTTTACACATTTTAGCTCCATACAAAAAAATTAATACAGTGGCCAAAGGAACAAGGTAGAAACCAAAATGTATAACACACATAGTCACATAAATTCATGTTTTAAGTGCATATAAGTTCCTAGATTTCTCTTGGGACAATTTCAGGAACTCAAAGGTTGGCCTTGTAATCGATTACATAGGCCTGGTAATGATTCCAGAACCTAAATTTTGTCCTAGGTACGAGGAACATCCAAGTAATCGATTACTTAGGGCTAAAACTGTTTCCAAAAATGAAGAACATCATGGTAATCGATTACATAAACAGGAATCAATTATAGGAGTTAAAAACCGGTTATGGGCATGAAGACAGCACGGTAATCGTTACATTGTTGGTAATCAATTACCAGAACCTAAAATCTTTCAGATAACCATTCTAGTAATCGATTACATAAGCTGTAACCAATTACCAGAACTCTGGAATTTGAGAAAACATGATTTTTGACACATCGTAAGCTACTTAAACACCTTGAGATCACGTAAAACATCGTTCCAACATTTCTGGAAATCATCCTCACATTTTTACAAAATCAAATCCATCATTGTATCATGACTAAAACACATCCACTTGTCATGGTTAAAATTTCCATTTCCTAAAACTTTATATATGATACGTGGGCAAGTCTTTGAGCTCTAGAGTATTTAGCTGATGACATAAACATAAACATGTTATGCACTTTATTTTATTCTTCATTATAAAGTAAAGTGAGAGCATAAAATAAATATGAGATGCAACCTCGTTATTATCTTTAAGGATTAAGTAATGACTTGAAATATAAACATGAAGTGCAAGCTTCAAAATTTAAACACGAAATGCAAGTTCATTTATTTATTCTTAGAACTTAGTGTTGGCATCAAAAGTAAACATGATATGCAAGGCATAAACTTAAACTTGAATACAACTTATTTTATCTTAACTAGAACTCATGCAAGACTTTAGAGGAACATTAATAGCCTTAACCCAACATGTATCTTAACAATATAAAGTGAGCTTTAGAGTTCTTAGCACCAAGCCTTCAAAGAAGTCTTTGGTTTGAACTTCATCATCAAGCTCAAGAAAATGGACTAAAAGATAAGCATCAACACTTATCAAAGCAAACATGAAAAGAATTACTCATATTCTTTATTTTATTGCTCATGGGCTTCAATCTAGAGTAAACTCTTAGAACGGCCGACTAACTTTAAGGTTAGCAAGGGTAAGCTTAGAGCTCTTTGAAAACATATGATTAATTTTCTTAAACAAAACTTTTAGTGAGCTACTTGACATTTTTATCAAACTTTGTACAAAGAAAGGAATGAAAATCGAAATCTTGAGTAAGGAATAGGAAAGGAAAATCAAAATCATAGATGGTCCAAGACCAAGTTTTCAAGCTTTAGAGGTTTCTCACATGGCATCACAAGACCATTATCTTGAAACCTCATCATCAAGCCAAAAATTTTCTCAACACAAGGCTCTAAGGCTGAAATAAAAGAGGAAAAAGAAGAGCTTTGAAAACCCAAGAGAAAACTAGAACTCTTCCTTAAAGAAAGCAAACAAAACTTGGAAAATAAACCCTACCAAACTACCAAATGAAGTCTTGAATGAGATGAAAGAAAGCTTGATCCTTTGAGATGAGAAGGAAAGAAAATCTTCTTTAGAGCTTAAAGAGGGAGTTTGGCAAGAGGGACAAGAGAAGAAGAGAGGTTATGTTTAGGAAAATGAAGAAGGAAAAAGACTTCTTTGATCTTTGAGAAAGAGAGCTCAAGTTTGCAATGTGTGTAAAGGATTCAAAAAGCTTTCAAGCTTGCATATTATAGAGAAATAAAAACTCATGGATGGCCTAGAAGGGGAAGAGTGCCCGGTTCCTTGAGGGAAAGGAGAGAAGAAATATTTCCTTGATTAGTATGGTTGTGAGCATGGGCAAGGTATGGTAAGGTATGGGCTTAAGCATGGGTGAAAACATGGTCTTTGAGTGAAACAAAATCAACATGTGGCACAATTTGGGGGCATGATTTCAGCCAGCATTTCAGCCAAGGGAGGAGGGATTTTGTTCATGTAATTGTGGTTTAAGAATGTGTTTAGGTGTTTCTTTGATCAAGATTTTGATTAGGAGTTTGTAAGAAAGTGTTTAGGTGAGGTAATGGTCAATTAAGGTTGTCAAGACTTGATTTAGGGAGTGGTCTTGCTAAATTAACAATTTAAAAACCATTTTCTAGTCAAATTAAATCATAGACACAATTATTTGATTTAAGGAATTAGAGAGATAAATTACTATTCAAGATTCCATGACTAGGAATCTTGAATCAAAGAATGAGATTAAAGCTTAACTAAGCAATCTTAGGTTCTAATTAACCTTAATAAATTATTTTGACACTAGATTAATTATTGAAATTAATTAATCTTCGATTAGAGCCTAATATTGCTTAGGTTTGGTTAATTACATCATTAGACTCACTGTACATTATTCTAGGGGCAAAATGGTAATTTTGCACTAAAACTGCTTGGGACTTCCTGGGCCCAACTGACTATCACAATCCACTCATAAACATCATTCCGAACTTCCTAGAAAAGTTCGGGCTCAAACGGCACCATTACCCGTGAAACGCTGCAGGGTATTTTGGTCATTTTGAGCCGAAAGTTAAGAAAACAAGATTTTCACCTTGGATATCAAACATTGCAGTTATAATCCCCTTCGAACATTGAGTTGACCTATTCAAGGACTGGTGCTACTCGAATTTCGGTAAAAATGACCTTAGGGGCATTTTGATCATTTGTACTCGAACAGAAAAATCGGGGCATTACTTTACTCTCCTTCTTAAAAAGAATTTCGCCCTCGAAATTCGTTACCTAGAAAAGCTCGGGATACTCGCTCTCATCTTGGATTCTAGCTCCCACATGTATTCTTCCATATTGTCTTGGCCCACGCCACTTTCACCAAGGGAATGAACTTGTTCCTCAACGCTTGACGCCACGGTCCACGATCCTCGTTGGTGGTAGATTGAAAGTTAGGTCCTCCTTTAACTATACATGCTCTGGCTCTAACACATGGCTAGGATCGGATTGGTTTTTTCTTAACTGGGAGACGTGGAAGACATCATGAAGATTAGATAGGTTAGAGGTAGGGCTATTTTGTAAGCTACTTGCCGACTCTCTGAAGAATCCTAAAAGGAGAAATCAAGGACTCAACTTTTTGACTCGCATGGCTCTACCTATACCTATAGTGGGGGTAATCCTTAAGAAAACATGTTCACCCTCGTGGAACTCCAATGGCTTTTGCGCTTGTCCGCATAGCTCTTTTGTCAACTTTGGGCAGTCAAGATTCTATCCTTAATTCTTTTGATTTGCTCCATGGTTTCCCTCATTCCTGGGTCCCAACATGCTTTGTCCTCCGGGTTTGTGCCAACACAAAGGGGATTGGCACTTCCTTCCATACAAGGCTTCATACGGTGCCATACCGATACTCGCGTGATAACTGTTGTTATATGTAAACTTGATAAGTGGCAAGTACTTATCCCAACTTCCCTTTCTATCCAAAACGCACGCCCTCAACATATCTTCCAAGGTTTGGATAGTTCTTTCTGATTGGCCATCTATTTTGAGGGTGGTAAGCCGTGCTTAAATACAGCTTTGAACCAAACGCCTTTTGAAAGGCTCCCTAAAACGTGACGTAAACTGCAGATCTCGATCGAGATTATCATCGATGGGACTCCATGCAACCTTACTATCTCTTGTATATACAAGGGGCTAACTTGTTTATGGAAAAGGTGATCTTGATAGGTAGGAAATGGTTCGACTTTGTCAACCTTCCACTATTACCCAAATAGCATCATGGCCGACTTGGGTCCTAGGTAGGCCGGTCACAAAATCCATAGAGATACTATCCCACTTCCACTCGGGGATAGACAAGGGTTGTAACATTCCTGAAGGCTTTTGGTGCTCGATCTTCACCTTTTGACAGACCAAGCACTTACTTACCCAAGCAACTACATCCTTTTTCAATCCTGGCCACCAAAACATCTTCTTTAAGTCCTAATATATCTTGATAGTACAGGATAAATGGTAAAGTGGCTTTTGTGAGCCTTCTCCAAGATGCTTTCTGGAGGTCACCATCCCGTGACATGCAATTCGTCCACAAACCTCCATAAACCATCGGTCCTTCAAAACCCTTTAGTTTACCTGGCTTAACCGCCTCTAGGGTCTCTCTAAATTCCTCATTTTCCACTTGTGCCATAATGACCCTTTGTTTAAACCCACTGGTCACACTAAGGTGACACGTCTTCTTCATACTCCTCTATCTCAGGACATCCCTAAATTCAAATCCCTAAACTTCTCTATTAGCTCAACTTCTTTACCCATCATGTGAGATAGATGCAATGATTTTCGATTCAAGGCATCGGCAACCACATTAGCCTTGCCGGGTGGTAACTTAAGCCAAAATCATAGTCCCTTAGAAATTCCATCCACCTTTTCCCTCATATTTAACTCCTTTTGATCAATGAGATGCTTAAGACTCTTATGATCAGAAAACTTCAAAGCGCACACCATACAAGTGATGCCTCCATATCTTCAAGGAAAACACTATGGCGGCCAACTCTAGGTCATGGGTGGGATAGTTCACCTCATAAGGCTTGAGTTGTCTAGATGCATAGGCTACCACTTGCCTATTTTGCATCAATACAGCCTAAACCCTTGCCCGAAGTGTCGCAATATACCTCGAAAGGTACATTAGGCTCAGGTAAAACCAAAACCAGGTTAAAGGTTAACTTTCCTTTAGCTCTTGGAAGCTTTTCTCACACTCGGGATTCCATAAAAACGGGTGTTCTTCCTAGTGAGCTTGAATAGGGAAGGGCGATCTGAGAAAATTCTTTTATAAACCTACGGTAATAGCCTACTAAACCCAAAAAGCTCTGTATTTCCATTACGGTGGTTGGTCTCTCCCAATTCATTATGACCTCTATTTTACTGGGGTCAACAGCTATACCTCCTTCTAACACTACGTGTCCTAAGAATTTCACCTCTTCCAATCAAAATTCACACTTAGAAAGCTTCGCATACAACTTTTCTCCTTCAAAATCTCTAAAACCAACCTTAGATGACGTTCATGCTCCTCATGGGTCTTCGAATAGATGAGTATGTCATCTATGAAAACGACCACGAACTTATCTAACTAGGGTCTAAAGATCCTATTCATATAGTCCATGAACACCAGGAGCATTCGTCAATCCAAAAGACATCACGGCAAACTCAAAGTGTTACCGTGTTCTAAAGGCGGTTTTAGGTATATCATCTTTTACTCTAATCTGGTGGTATCCGACCTTAAATCAATCTTGGAGAATACCACCGCTCCTTTTAATTGGTCCATGAGATCATCAATTCTAGGCAAAGGATATTTGTTTTTTACTCGGTTCAATTGCCTATAATGTATGCACAACCTCATGCTTCCATCCTTCTTTTTAACAAATAAGACCGGGCCTCCTCAAGGTGAAGCACTAGGTCTTATGAAATTCTTCTCCAAGAGCTCCTCCAACTGGGTTTTCAACTCCTTTAACTCCAAGGGTGACATTCTATACGGGCTATAGAGATAGGTCTCATTCCTGGAACTAACTCAATGGAGAACTCCACTTCTCTCAGGAGGGAACTGGGGTATCTCATCCAAAAATACCTCGGATAGTCTCTTACTATTGGTATATCATCTATATTCTGCTCAAAGTCTACCTCACTAGCGGCTAGGAGGACATATCCCTTAGTTTTCTCCCCACTACAAAAGATCTCTATGGAATTCACATAAAGCTTCAAAGTTTGACTAGTTTTGCTAGGGGGAAGACAAAAGATAACAACTTTGGCATAATAGTCTAACAATACATGGTTGGCGTAGAGTGACGTGACCTCGAACTCACTCAAATTAATCAGGCTATAAACTTGCAATATAGAGCAACCTTAGTCGTTTCCCACGGAATTCGCAATAAACCAATTGGAAACGGCACAACACAGACTTAGCAACAACGAAAACAAAAAGGGGGGGTGTGTTCAATCTTGAAGCAATAGATAACAATAAAACGAAATTAACAATTAAAATTAACAACCAACCCAGACTTAGTTCCTGAAAATCCATCATTGGACAATTACTCACTGAATTCGTGGTTGATCCTAAACAAATCGAAATCCCTGCATTCATTTAGAAAACGAAGCTACTAGGTGATCACCTAGCATTTTATCAAACTCCGTGTTCACTCATTCAACGTACAATGCCCACTTAAACCCATTTTGATTTTAAGCCCTTTCGATTAATCGACCTAAATCCCTTGCGTTATCCAGAACGAAATACAGAAGGGAAAGGAAAAGTACGAACTCGGAGTGAGGCAAAAATGTCCTCTGGATTAACGGCGGAAACTCATCCGTGGGTTGATCGATTAGTGCCTTAGCCAACCATGGCAGAAATAAAAAAACGAGAATAGAATAGAGAAGAGGAGAAGTTGACAAGAATAACAGAATGAACAAAAAAACGAAAAAATTACAATCCTTTGAAAGAAGCATCAGCTAGCTCAAAAGTCAGAACCCATTTTCTAGCTCTTAAAAACCAAAATAAAATAAACCGGTTCAAAGGACAAGAGGACCAAACAAAAACCGAAAACTAATGCTTTGGTTCCTTGCAATTTGGACACTTAATTAACTAAGCTTTGCTCCAAGCATTTCATGACTGCCTTCTTGTCCAAAATTTGGCCTTTAATTGGGAACCTGAAACAAAAGTTATAATTAATTCCATTTACAAGCCCAAAATCCAATTTAGACCAAAAGCCAATATTTACACACGAAATTGCCCCAAGATCATTATTCAATTGCAAAAATAAAGTGTGATAAAAAATCAGTTATCAAATCCCCCCACACTTATCCTTTGCACTCGGGCAAAATTAAAAACTCAACAAAACATAAAGACTCAAAGACTCAAAGATAAAGACTAAAGGATAAACCTCTCCTTCCAACAATTGTCAAGAATGCAAAATTTGGACAGGGAACACAAAACGTCAAAAGATCAACCAATCAATCATGACAGTAATTTCTTCATCTCAAATTACAAAACATGGCAATCTCAATTGATGATGCTAATCACGCAAGATGGCCTCTCAAGGTATGCTCTCAATCAATCTCTCAAGTGTATAAGGTAGTAAGTGTATCACTCAAATTCCACTCAACAAAGCCCTACCATAAGCTTGCTCAAATTCTATTTCTCTACTACTCAAAACACATGCATACACAAATCAAGAGGACTTATTATTCAAGGGTGTAATGGGGCTATGGTCAAGGTATGGACAAGGAATGAAAGGCTAAGCACCCAAGAAATTTAAAAGAGCATTAGTGAAGTAACACCAAAGTTTGCTCAAAACCAACTAAGTAATGAAATGCAAATTTACAAACAAATCACAAATTTTTTATTTTTTATTTTTTTTTTATTTTTTTGTTTTTTTTTTTAGTTTTTTTTTTGTTTTGTTTTTTTGTTTTGTTTTTTTTTTGTTTTTTTTTTTGAACAAAAACGAAAAAAAAAAATCCTATATTCCATAACAATTGGCATCAAATAGTTCCAAGGAGTCCCCATAGTTCCCCCACACTTAAATTGTTGCACACCTGGGCAACCCCCACACTTAAACAAACACTAAGGTGCAACCAATGCTCAATAAATGTCCAAGGTGCGGAATAAAATGGTTTTACACTTAGGCTTGTAATGTGGCTAAGACAAGGATGATACAAAGAAGCACAAAGGGCTAACCAACGGGTATAATGCAAAGGAAAGCTATCTGGCCAAAGTGGTAACTAGAAGAAAGAAGGCCTCTATCATATTCATGCATACAAGTGAAAAATGTAGTTTCAAAAAGATTAAGAGCAAGTTCTAGAGAACAAAATCATGAGTAGAAGCACACAAGAAAGAAAGAATGTAGAAAATATATTCCATTCCCAGGTCCAAAATCTCACAAAGGTCAATACCAACACACGTTCAGCATCACAATATCAACTACCAAGTCAGATAATCCAAAAGTCAAGAAATTCAGCCCAATGGAATGATATATCAAAAACAAACAAAATATCCAAGTCCAATGATACCATATCCAACTTAACAATTATCAGAAAGGAGGGTTCAGATTGCATTATTCACAAAATCCTTTTATTAACAATCAAAGAAAAATAGGGAAAAGGGAAAGAAAACTCCCTTAAGGAGGGTATGTAGCATCAGTGAGCCTAATCTCTCTCTCCCATGTTGCCTCCTGGTCCCTCATAAAAATGCTTTAGGCGGTGTCCATTCACAGTGAAAATCCTCCTGGTTTGTTCATCACATAACTCTCCTGCACCATAAGGAAAGACATTAGTAATCACAAAAGGGCCATCCCATCTTGATCGAAGTTTACCAGGCATAAATTTAAGACGGGAGTTAAATAAAAGAACTTTCTGGCCCACAACAAACTCTTTTCTAGGATGTGCTTATCATGAAATGCCTTTGTCTTTTCCTTGTATAGACGTGAACTCTCATAGGCATCCAATCTAAGCTCTTCCAGCTCTTGCAATTGTAGCTTCCTCTCCACCCTGACTTGGCCAAATCCATGTTGCACTGCTTAATGGCCCAATATGCCTGATGCTAGGCTCCACGGAAGATGACATGCTTTACCAAAAACTAGCCGAAAAGGAGACATCCCAATCGGAGTCTTGTATGCAGTTCGATATGCCCACAATGCATCATCTAGCCTCTTGCTCCAATCTTTCCGTTAGAGTTAACAGTTTTTTGAAGAATTTGCTTAATCTCTCTGTTCGAGATTTCAGCTTGGCCATTGGTCTGTGGATGGTATGCTGTGGCAACCTTGTGTATCACACCATACTTCCGTAATAAAGCACCCATGCTTCGATTCCAGAAATGAGAGCCCTGGTCATGATAATAGCTCTAGGAACACCAAACCTAGGAATGTAGACATGACAAAATCTACAACAACGCAAGTCATTAGTCGGGAGGCTTTTGCCTCAACCCATTTTGAAACATAATCAACGCCAGCAATATATAAGTAAAACCATGAGAAACGGAAATGGACCCATAAAATCAATACCCCAGACATCAAAAACTTCACAAAACAGGATGGGTTGTTGGGGCATCTCATGCCTACGAGAACTCCTGTTCGTGGCAGTTCTCACATGACTTACAAAACGATGTGCATCATGAAACAAGGAAGGCCAAAACAAACCAGAATCTAGCACCTTCCTCAAGTTCTTTGGGGTCCAAAGTGACCACCACAAGCAGAAGCATGGCAAAAATGCAAAATGGAATGAAACTCATTATCAGGCACACATCTCCTAATCACTTGGTCATTACAAAATCTCCACAAATAGGGGTCATCCCAAACATAGTATTTAGATTCACTTTTCAATTTCAGAGTCTGGGCCCTAGTGGAATCAGCAAAAACCAGCAACCAAATAATTTACCAAATCAGCATACCAGGAAGCGTACCTTGCAGCTTGAAGCTGCTCATTAGGGAAATCATCCCGAACGGGAGAGAAGTCATAATGGTGAGTGACTCGACTCAAATGATCAGCTCCATTCTCTGCTCCACTTCTGTCCTTAATCTCAATGTCAAACTCTTGGAGCAACAACATCCACCGAATGAGTCGGGGCTTAGCATCTGGCTTCTTCAAAAGATACTTTAAGGCTGCATGGTCAGAAAAGACAATAACTCTAGTATCTAGCAGATATGACCTAAATTTATCAAGTGCAAAAACAACGCCAAAAGTTCTTTCTCAGTGGTTGTGTAATTAGACTGGGCAGAATCCAAAGTCTTGGATGCATAGGCAATGACATGAGGAGCCTTTTTGACTCGTTGAGCAGAGCAGCACCAACAGCATAGTTGGAAGCATCACACATCAACTCAAATGGAAGAGACCAATCTGGTGGTGATCACGGAGAGTGGTCAGGCAGCGCTTCAAATGGTTGAAGGTGACTTACACTCATCATCAAACACAAAATCTGTTCGTCCTGCAAAAGGTTGGTCAAGGGTCGGGCAATCTTGCTGAAGTTGTGGATGAAGCGCCGATAGAATCCTGCATGACCAAGAAAAACGCACTTCCCGACAGAAGCGGGTAAGGTAAAGTAGAAATAACATCTATCTTAGGGTCTACCTCAATGCCTTTCCTAGATACAATGTGTCCCAAAACTATCCCTGACTCAACCATGAAATGACATTTCTCAAAATTCAACACAAGATTAGTCTCAATGCATTTATTCAAAACTCTAGCCAAATTACCCAAGCATGCATCAAAAGAAGACCCATAAACGTAAAATCATCCATAAAAACTTCCATGCAATCCTCTAAAAATTCAGAAAAGATGCTTACCATGCACCGTTGGAAGGTTCAGGTGCATTGCAGAGTCCAAAGGGCATCCTTCTCTATGCAAATGTTCCAAAGGGGCATGTGAAGGTAGTCTTCTCTTGATCTTCAGGCGCAATGTGGATTTGGAAGTAGCCTGAGTAGCCATCCAAGAAGCAATAGTGAGATTTTCCAGGCCAACCGTTCCAGCATTTGATCAATAAAGGGTAAAGGATAGTGATCCTTGCGGGTGGCCTGGTTGAGCTTCCTGTAGTCTATGCAGACTCTCAGCTTTTGAGCTCTTGTAGGAATTAGCTCATTCTTCTTGTTGGCCACAACAGTCACTCCAGATTTTTGGAACTACCTGAACTGGGCTTACCCACTGTCCTGATAGGATAGATAATGCCAGCTTGCAAGAGCTTAGTCACTTCCTTCTTCACCACATCCAGAATAAGGGATTAAGGCGCCTCTGAGGTTGTCTCACTGGCTTAGCACCTTCTTCCAATGAAATTCGATGCATGCACATGGAAGGGCTAATGCCAACAATGTCGGCTAAGGTCCACCCAATCGCCTTCTTATTTGCCTTCAATAATCTCAGGAGCTGTTCCTCTTGATCAGGTAGAAGGTTCCTTGCCACAATGATTGGCAACTGCTCATTCTCTTCCAAGAAGGCATATTTCAAGTGATCAGGGAGAGATTTCAGCTCCAACTTAGGTGGTTGCTAGAATAGAGGGAAGAAGGTCGCAGATTGCACCAACTCTCAGCATGTGTATCATTTGAACCTGTAGTGCCTGAAAATGAATTGAAAAGATCTAGATTTTGCCCAGATGGCACATTAGAATTATCATCAGCATCAACATCAACATCAACATCAACATCAACATCACTATGAAGTGCATCACAAAAATTAGAAAAACATGAAAAGTCAGTGCAAATAAGACACCATTCATCATATTTACAACCACAAACAACAATGTCATTAACAATGCAAAATCTGGATAATCTGCAAAACTGAGCATAAGCATCATCAACCACATCATCAATCACATCATCAATCACATCAATGCACAAACTGAATGCTCCTCTCTAGGGTGTTTCATGGCATCAAAGATATTAAAATGCACAATACTATCACCAAATTCCATGGAAAGAGTACCAGAATACACATCTATCTTGGTCCTAGCTTTTTCAAGAAAGGCCTCCCAAGAATAATTGGGGTGCACTAGGAGACTCACCCTCCATCTCTAAAATGTAAAAATCGCAGGAAATATCAATTCATTGACTCTAACCAGAACATCTTCAATCAAACCAGGGGTGAGCATTACTCCTATTAGCTAATTGGATGACAACACCGTAGCACGCAAAGGGCCAAGACCAAGAGTATTATAAACGATTCAGGCATGACATTTATGGAAGCACCCTAACATGCAATCAGAAAATTTACAATTTCCAATAATGCAAGGAATAGTAAACGTCCCTGGATCTTTGCACTTCTTAGGCATGGGCTGGATGAGTGCTGACACATCGACTCAAGCTCACTCGCTCATTCCTTGCAGTCGCCTCTTGTTGGTACATAACTCCTTCAGAAATTTGGCATATTTGGGAATCTGCTTGATCACATCTAAGAGAGGAATGTTGACTTCAACTTTCTGAATGTCTCAAGGATCTCCTTCTCTTGTGCTTTCTCTGCCAACTTTTTGGATTGAAGGGCTCTTTGAGGGAAAGGTAGGATGGGAGCTTGAGATTGTTTCACTTTTGAGGTTGGTTCAGCTTCGCAGCAGCTTGCTGGGCTCTTCTAGTTGTTTGCCAGACCTTAAGGATATAGCACTGACATTCCCCTTGGATTGGGAATTGTCTGGAAGGAAGAGCTACTGGATCCCTGGGTTGCAGTTGGTTAATAATTGCTAACTGCCCAATCTGAGTTTGCAAATTCTGAATTGAAGATTCTGTTCTTTGGAATTGCAAATGTTTGTTGCAAGCGCTTCACCAAATCTTCCAATGAGGGACCACCACCACTACTAGCTCGTGTTATCCTGGAGGCTGTTTGCACTGGTGGTGGAGGTACAGACATGGTGCCTCCTGGACATTCCTCTTTGCTGTGTAAAATTCTCTCTCCTGTAAAATTTTGCCTCCTGGTACTCCTGTTCTGGTTCCACCTGAAGTTTGGATGATCTCTCCAGCAGGATTGAAAGTATTGGAATATGGATTATGCTCTTCCTGATAATGTGGTTTTCCAGGAAAGACTCCTGAGGCAGCTCCTGTTTGGTCTAGAGAGGTGCCTTCTTGCAAAGTCAAGCAAGCATCTGTGGACTGGAGTGGATCATGGGGAGTGGGAGCCTGCACTGTGTGTCACCAATTGCCTTACCAATGAGGTCAATTCATCAAGTCTCTTTCCAAATCTGGTGGTCTGTAGACACTACTGGTTCTGGGCACTGTGATGTTGGGCTGGGGTGCTTGAATTAGAACATGCCCAACTGTGTTTGCTCTAGTGCCAAATTGCTGAATCAGCTGCCATGTTTGCTATCAATTGTCTGGCAGCAGGTGTCTTATCAACCAAAGCTCCACCATAGCTGCATCCACCATATTTCTCCATGGGCACAAGCCCTCATAGAAATACACTATCAGGTAACTGGTCAGCTGTCTGGTGGTGTGGACAGCTCAAACATAGCCTCTTGAACCTCTCCCAATATTCATGCAAATTCTCTCCATTCACTTGCCTTATCCCACATATCTCTTTCTAATTGCAGTGGCTCTTGAGGCTTGGAAAAATTTCTCCAAAAACAATCTCTTCATGTCATTCCAGCTTGCAATAGATGAGGCTGGAGGTAATACAACCGTCTTTAGCTCCACCATCAGAGAGAAAGGAAAAGCTCTCAATTTAATCTGTTCCTCATCAATTCCTTGCGGCTTCATTGTGCTAGACCACATGGAACTCCTTCAAATGCTTATGTGGATCCTCACCTGCAAGACCATGAAACTTGGGAAGCAATGGATAAGACTGGATTTAAGTTCAAAGTCAGCTTCAAGATTAGGATATTGGATGCATAAAGGCTGATAGTTAACATCAAGCCAATTCCTTTAATGTCAGATTATCCATGTTATCAGAAGAATGAAAACTAAGAGATGCAACAGAATTGGAATCAGAATCAATATAATCAAATGCTCAGAATAATTAGAATGCTCAGTACCAACTGGATGACTTAGCCTAGAAGCCCTCTGAGCAGCATGCAATGTTCTCTCTATCTTAGGATAGAAAGTTAACAGGTCATGTGCATTGCTACTACTCCTAGTCATACATAATAGGCAGAAACATGAAATAACCAAAACAAAATAAAAAACACTATCAAATGAATTTTAAAAATTATACGAACACCACAACAAAATTATAAAATGTATTTTTGATTTTCTGGAATTTTTTGACGATTTTTAAAAATCATGAAATTGGAAAAAAAATGAAAAAGTGGTCTAAACGATGGAATTTGGCAAAATTAGACCCTACATCAGCCTACCTACTCTGTAGAGCCTGAAAAATACTTATTGATTTTTTTCCTATCTCTTACCAATTTCAGAGCAATTGGAGATAGTTGACAAAAGGAAAACAAATGCAACTATGTTATGCTATGCTATGCTATGCATCATGTGATATGATGAATTTATTCTCCTTGTGTTATGCAGCAATCAAGGTCAAAAGGACAATGCAAATTCCCCCAACGGCGCCAAAATTTGACATGACTGTCGAACTCACTCAAATTAATCAGGCTATAAACTTGCAATATAGAGCAACCTGAGTCGTTTCCCAGGGAATTCGCAATAAACCAATTGGAAAGGCACAACAGACTTAACAACGGAAAACAAAAAGGGGGGGTGTCGATCTTGACAGCAATAGATAACAATAAAACGAAATTAACAATTAAAATTAACAACCAACCCAGACTTAGTTCCTAAAATCCATCATTGGACAATTACTCACTGAATTAGTGGTTGATCCTAAACAAATCAAATCCCTGCATTCATTTAGAAAACGGAAGCTACTAGGTGATCACCTAGCATTTTATCAGAAACTTGACGTGTCACTCATTCAACGTCCAGTGCCCACTTAAACCCATTTTGATTTTAAGCCCTTTCGATTAATCAACCTAAATCCCTTGCGTTATCCAGAAGCGGAAATCCAGAAGGGAAAGGAAAAGTACGAACTCGGAGTGAGGCAAAAATGTCCTCTGGATTAACGCGGAAACTGATCCGTGGGTTGATCGATTAGTGCCTTAGCCAACAATGGCAGAAATAAAAAAACGAGAATAGAATAGAGAAGAGGAGAAGTTGACAGAATGAACAGAATGAACAAAAAAACGAAAAAAAATTACAATCTGTTTTGAAAGAAGCATCAGCTAGCTCAAAAGTTAGACCCATTTTCTAGCTCTTAAAAACCAAAATAAAATAAACCGGTTCAAAGGACAAGGGACCAAACAAAAACCGAAAACTAATGCTTTGGTTCCTTGCAATTTGGACACTTAATTAACTAAGCTTTGCTCCAGCATTTCATGACCTCTTGTCCGAATTTGGCCTTTAATTGAAAACCTGAAACAAAAGTTATAATTAATTCCATTTACAAGCCCAAAATCCAATTTAGACCAAAAGCCAATATTTACACACGAAATTGCCCCAAGATCATTATTCAATTGCAAAAATAAAGTGTGATAAAAAATCATTATCATAGAGCCAATCCATGCCAAGAATTATTCCTAAGTCTTTCAAGGGTAAGCAAATCAAATCCATCACAAAAGACCTATTTTCGATAGTAAGATGGCAATTTAAACAACAATTGTAGGTATGTACAGGATGATTTGTGGGGTAGAAACAATAAGATCAAAAGGAAGTTTAGAAACTTTAAGATTCAAAGACTCGACACTAGCATGTGAGATGAAAGAATAGGTAGCACCAAAGTCATATATCACAGTTAAGGTTCTACCATTTAATTCGCACTTACGTTCAATGAGGTCGTTGGATCAGGCGGCGTCTTCTCATTGATGGCGAAGACCCGTCCTTGGTGTTGCGACCTAGGGTTCTGACTAGATGGCCCTCCGCTTCTGTAGTCATTAGCATATTGGCTGGGCTTGCCACATCTGAAGTAGACTCCTTGCCCCACATGGCGGGGAGATTACCATGACTCTTCCGCGGCGGGCATATGGGCTAGTAGCTTCAGAGAAAACGGGGGCTCCTTGGGACGCCTTGTGCTTAGCTTCGCTGGACCATTTTTATTTATTGTTGCGAGGACCACGGATCCTCCTTGTTGATTGTTGCAGTTTCCGCGGCCGTTGTGGTTGAACGACGGCCTCGGGTGTTATTGGAATGGCTAATTGATGGGTCCCGGTGTTATTGTTGTTGTTGTTGTTGTTGTTGCTTGAACTAGTTAGCATGGTAGGGATTGTAGTGATTCCTCGACGGGTTCTAATGTTGTGGCTTGAACCTCGGGGCTTGAGGTCCCAAACCAGGGGCGTTCGCCCTTGCAACGCTCAACTTCTTGTGCCCTTCCTCTATGATTCTGTATTTGTTGACTCCCTAATGTCCATGTGCACCACGGCCACGTTAAGTTAGACCTCAACGCCTCGAACTTAACGCACCTAGGAAGATCCGCCTTGGGTCAACTACACGGCCCGAAATTTTTTTTTTTTTAGGTCGATGGGCCACCCTCATCATTGCTAAACTCTTAGATTTTTTAAATTATGATTAATAAAGCTCAAATTAATTTTTAATTAAATTTTAGGGTGTTACATTACCACCCACCTTAAAAAGAATTTTGCCCTCAAAATTCATTTGAAAACAATTTTCAAAAATCACACCAGGAATTCACACATCCAAGTCGAAACAATTCAATCAAATCCTAAACGTTCCTACCTCTTGAATTGTTGGATATGCCTTTAACTCTTGGTGTTCCTCTGAGTTGGCTTCTCAACAGGTTTTGGATATCTTTATGGACATTCCCAATCTTGTGCCCAGTTTTCCAGTGGTAACATACGTATTGTCCAGCCAAGGTCTCTTCCCATGATTCTTCCCATATTTTGGGCAATCTTGCCACACAGATGGCTTTGGCCACTGCTCGCCTTCGTATGGGATAGCTTGAACTGCTTCTTTGGGGCGAAGCCTCCTCAAAACTTTCATCTTCAACTGCCAATCGTTTACTAGAAGTGCTCTTAGAAGATTTGGCCATGGCTAGCTTCTTGTTGGAGTCCTCCGCACGTCGGCACTTGTTCACTAGGGTTGCATAATCTCGAATCTCTAAGACCCAGCAACTTCAATATCTTCTCGTAACCCTCCTTCATACTTGATGCATTTCCAAGCTTCATCAGGATTACGTTGGTAGATAGTGGAAAACTCAGAGCTCCTTGAACTTGGCCGTACTCTATGCTCATAGATCCTTGCTTAAGCGTCATGAATTCCAGCTCCTTTGCATTTCTCACCAAAACGGGAAATATTTGTGGTAGAAAGCTTCTTTGAAGATATCCCAAGTAACTTCAGTTTGGGATGCTTCAAATAATCCCTTGGTGCCAACCCACCAAAATTCGGCATCTGCTTCTAGCATATAGGTAGCAAAAGCCACTTTTGGATCTCACAAGGAAAAGCTGAGAAAATTTTCTCCATGGCCTTAATCCATTCTTCGGCTTTACTGGGATTGAAGGCTCCTCAAAAGGCGGGGGTTTGCCTTCCTAAACTCTGTAAATTTCTGGTATTCTCCATCAACTTCTACTTTCAGGATTCCCCAATGAATTTCCTTCGGCATGAATCCAACCTTTCCATCAGGGTTGGGTGCTGCAGCTTGTTCTTTCATAGCTCTGCCATTTCACGAAAGGTGTCCATCATTCCGGCATTATTTCACTGCTCTCCTAGTTTGCCGATTTGAAGTCATCAATTCCTGTCACACCAAACAAGAATTATTGACTTGATCAAGCTCAATACCAAGCTAAGTGTGGCAGCAATCCACAACATTCAAAATCATCAGTCATACACATATAGAATTATAATGCATGACATTTACTAAGGAAGCATAGCGAGTCCTTTCCTCAAGGTCCTACAAGGATGAGCTCTGATACCATAATGTAACATCCTCCCAAGTACAACCCCATTCTTAAGCTATGATATCGTATTCGAGAGTTGTTACTTGTTAATTAGCGGACCTCTCTTAATTATCTATGGCAAGCTCGATTCACGTCCGAGATAACTAAGCGTAATTCTATTAAAACATATTACAAGTAAACATCATATTCATTGAATACACAGCTAAAATACAAAAGGAAGCTCCTCTATGAGCTTTACTACATGTTTATCCTCTAATACATTTACATACATTTTTCCATCCCACTAAGTACAACAGAATAAAATAGTAACATTCCTTTGTGTAGCAACATCATCGTCCTCTGGCTTAACCTGGAGGCGACACGGAAACACAAACCATAGGGGTGAGAATTTTATAATTCTCAGTAGGGCAACTCCCCAATCACAATCATAATGTCATCGTCATCGCCCAGCCACTTCGGTTTATTCAAAAATGTGATCATGCAATATATTCTAAAGGTTCATTTTAAGGTTCCAAAATCATCCTTCCGAAGTGGATAGCTTTTACAATCAATCAGTACATGTACATATATCTAGAAGCTCAAACACATAGTAAGTAAATCTACTCAAAGGATTTCATATGATATGGATGATGCATGTGTCAAATACATTAAAGTTATCTCAAAGTGACCTAGTTTCCATCATGGCCATAGAAAGCCAATTAATGCATTTTTCTCTTTTCGTTGACATAGGAAAGACTTAATTTATACCCAACGGGTATTTTCAGTGGACAATTCCACAATAGATCCGTTTATACCCAATGGGTATTTATGGTGGATCACACCACACAAGGGAAATACGTCTAAGACTGGCTTATCTTCCTATATGGTCATCGACTTCATTTTTTTCCATTTCTTGAATCCACAGATACTATTCCTAGCCGATACGTCTACGACTCAAAATAAATTTTGGGAAGTTACTACTTCGCCTTCCCTCATTCAATCTAAGTCTTGTTTCTATTTTGTCCATATGTCAGAACATGCACAATTTAAATTTATACATCCTTATAATGGCATCATATACTTTTCTCTTTTCTCAAATGCATACATAGGCCACATATAGGCAATCATTCACATTGAAATTATCATTCTTCTCTCATACTTCAATCTTTAAAATCTATAGCATGCATTTACATGTCATAAGTCACATGGCCAAACACTTAATATCAAGTACTCATGTCATACTAGAAGTCAAAGTGCCATTACATTCTCAATTCAAAGCATTGTTCCATTCCAGCACAATGGGCAGAGTTACTGTCCTAGGCACAACATTTCATTATCATATCAAATAGCCATTTCAAGAGTCACAAAAATTCTGTATGACACTTCAATTTGTCTAGAATGACCTGTAAAAATTTCAGGACAACAGAGCTCTATAGCTACCTCAGTAAAATGTACAAATTTAGTGGTCAGGGGCCACCAATTCCAACCTAGGGAGTTCCCCTAATTTTTAACCCCAGCAAATGATTGAATTAATTCACAATAAAATTCACAGTGACACTTCAATATATTAGTAACTTCGTGTAAAATTTCAAGACCTAGTTCAATCATTTGCTATGGTAATAAATTCGGACAAGTTTACTGCCTTAGTCTCAACAATCAAGGCAACATCTGCCTCATTTCGGTTTCTGATTTTTCTGAAGCATCAAACCTTAAAACTAACACCCAAGAAAATTCAGGTAATTAGTTTAAGATGTTTACTCCAACATATAATTTTTATAGCTCATGAAAACACTCACAAATATTCCAGAAAATTCGTGAACCACTGCTACCTCAGGACAACAGAAATTCCAGCAACCTAGTCCAAATTTATTTTGATAAAAACCATTTTATGACACCATCCAAACCCACCACCAAAATTCACTCATCAATATCAACATAATATCATCCAATATAACTAGAAATTTTGGACATAACTCATCCCAAACATATCAGAACAAATTTGACAAGAGAAGGCAAGAAAAACCCTACTTGTAGCAACCTATTAGCTCCTTGGCTTCAAGATTAATCAAACTTGATTCCTCCTCCTCCAAACTCCCAATCCCACTCCAAACCCCTCTTATATCAGTGATGTGTGAGGTACAGGACAAGGTTTTGATGAGGAATGGAAATTTTATTGGTTAGATTGGTAGAGAATTAGGTGTAGAACAAGTTTTGTGAAGAGAGTTTGAGGTTTTATCAACTATAGGCTAAGGTTTTTGGGATTGGAAAGCAAATTAGAGCTCTTGAGAAATGAAAAATGGAGTTTTCTGCTGCTCCTTGATGCATGGCCGAGGAATGAAGCTTCAAAGGTAAGCTTTTGGTGTGATATTTATCCTTTAGTAATATTAGATATTATGTAATATAAAATCCTAATTATTAAAGATAGAAAGTAGAATGGATGGCTAGGATTTAATCTTGCTTTCCAAGATTAAATCTTAGCCTTACACTTGGGTAGAAAGGATAAACATTATCCTTTCATAAATATAAACTATCTTTCGTGTTAGAAATCGCACACCGAAATTTTACCGAACGGGTAAACGCCGTCCCATTAAAAATATTACCCGAAAATTAATTTTAAGTATAAAATTATCATTCCCACATATTTCTAACCTTATTCCCATGTTTTCAAATTTCGGGCACCTGGGGCCAAATCTAAGGTTTAAGTTTGAGGCAGTAGGGCCCGCAAAGTTACTATTCACCGGCTCGAATTTTTTTTTTTTTTAGGTCGATGGGCCACCCATCATTGTTAAACTCTTAGATTTTTGAAATTATAATTAATAAAGCTCAAATTAATTTTTAATTAAATTTTAGGGTGTTACATAATGCACCTCCCAACTGACATATCAACGAAGATCACGAACAACGCCATTGGAATCTAAAGACATAACGGGAAAAGAAGATAGAGGGTGAGAATCTTGCTAGAATCTCAGGAAAACCTCCTATCCTAGTGTCATCGTTTACGTCCTAGGAACCTTGGGTTTATTATGAAAAGGCTAAACATGCAAAGGTTCATTATGAAGTTTTATAAAAGGTAATTATCCAAGGTCCATGTCTTTTACGATGAATTTTAATGCATGCATACAGCATAGCAAACATAAATGTATGGCAATATATTATACAGCAAACCAATAAATCATATTGTCAATGATTAATTCTCATATAAGTGGCATGTAATCTCTCATAGTCAACCTTTCGCTTTCATAAGCAAGATAATTCACATCTTTTCTCGTTTCTTAAAACTTATGACATCATGGTATTAAAAATAGTAACCTACCCTGATACTAGGCTATGAGCTCAAACCTTAACTAATCGTCACTAGTTCTTACTTATCCTCTTGATAAGCATATCATAATCATAAAAATAATCCTGACTCCAAGTACGGGGACCTAAGGAATCACCCATCAAGGGACTTTTTTCCTTCTCCAAAACATATCAACTGGTTAAGACCAATGACTTTGTCCGCTTTGGGCTAATGTCGATGCCCTCAGGTTTACCTTCTCTCACCGTAGGAGAAGTACGTCTAGTCTGTGAAACGCATCATCTGGTTAAGACTAGTGACATTGTCCACTTCGATATGGCTCCATGACCATACCCCCCACGGGTTTCCTTTCTCCTCATCGTAACAGGAGAAATGTGTCTCGGCATGTCACATATAAAGATCTTCCTTTTCAAAACTTTCTCAAGTCCCTCAAATTTGATGGAAAACCGATAGCATAACAACTACACGAATTTCCTCAAATTTGAGTCATGCCACATAACTCAAATAACACATGTTGTTCTCATGAAATTCCTCAATCAAGTAAATCTCTCAATCACAGAAACATATTTTCCCATGTCATTCATTTCTCATATTCTCATGCATCTTAATCACAGTATTCCACTTTAAAAACATCAAGTTGTACATCCACACATCCTCATACTCATGGCATGTAATATATTCCCATACATCATAAATATACTCACTCGAACTCATTCTCACTTCACATATCCTATCTCATGGTGTCTTATGCTTTGGCCCTTGGGTTTAAACTTGTGTTCCAATTATCCTAACTTTCATTATGGATCTTTATTTCACCTAAGGGATCATTACCTATAATTTCTTCTAATGTTTATGCTTACTAACATAACCAAACAACATTACATCACTTTGGAAGAATTATCATATGATTTATGGGGTTCTAGAATCTCCGTCTTTGACCCTTTCTAAGTTCCATCTTCGCCTAAGGCTCTATATTCAATTCCTAAACCAATTATTAGGGATTCCTACACATATCCACTAATTATAAACCATTTTTCTTAAGTCCAATTATGCTGAACAGAATTTACAATTTGTGCATCTAAGTGTTCTAGAATTCTCATTTTAAGTCCTTTCTAGTTACTTGTTCTTTCCTAACTTCCCTAAATCGATCCTTGCTTCACTCAAACATAATTTTACACATTTTAACACCATAAAACAGAATTTATACAGTGGCCAAGTACACAAGGCAGAATCCGAAATACAAGCATCATATAATCACATAATTCATGATTTAAATGCATATAAGTTACTAGTTTTCTCTTGGAATCATTTTAGGAACTCAAAACTCTTTTAAACCAATTCCTCTCATTAAAATCATATAAAGGTGTGCTAGGTCAGTAGCTAAATTATTTTGCTCAAGAATAAATTTAAAACATAAAACCTTGTTCATAATATTCTTTAAGTACACCTAAGCTTAGAAAAATTCCAAGACTTAGACTATGGGCACTTATGATTAGATGAACTCATCTCAAGTCCATCATCATCATCACAAGGCCGAAATGGCATTGTTGAAATGCCTTCATTTTCTAAAACTTTATGTAGATACTTGGGCAAGTCTTTGAGCTCTAGAGTATTTAGGTGATGGCATAAACATAAACATGCTATGCACTTTATTTTACTCTTCATTATAAAGTAAAGTGAGAGCATAAAATAAATATGAGATGCAACCTCATTATTATCTTTAAAGATTAAGTGATGACTTGAAATATAAACATGAAATGCAAGCTTGGAAATTTAAACATGATAATGCAAGTTCATTTATTTATTCTTGAGAGCTTAGTGATGGCATCAAAATAAACATGATATGCAAGGCATAAACTTAAACATGAGTGCAAGTTCATTTTATCTTAACTAGAGCTCTTGCAAGACTTTAAAGGAACATCATAACCTTAACCCAATATGTATCTTAACAACATAAAGTGAGCTTTAGAGTTCTTAGCACCAAGTCTTCAAAGAAGTCTTTGATTTTGAACTTCATCATCAAGCTCAAGAAAATGGACTAAGAAATAAACATCAACACTTTATCAAACAAACATAAAAGAACTAATCATATTCTTTATTTTATTGCTCATGGGCTTCAATCTAGAGTAAACTCTTAGAATGGCCGACCAACTTTAAGGTTGGCAAGGGTAAGCTTAGAGCTCTTTGAAAACATATGATTAATTTTCTTAACAAAACTTTTAGTGATCTACTTAACATTTTTATCAAACTTTGTACAAATAAAGGAAAGAAACCGAAAACCTTGAGAAAAAAAAGAAAGGAAAACCAAAAACTTGAGCAAAGAAAAAGGAAAAGAACCAAAAACATATATGGTCCAAGACCAAGTTTTTTCAAGCTTTAGAGGTTCTCACATGGCATCACAAGACCATTATCTTGAAACCTCATCATCAAGCCAAAGTTTTTCTCATAAAAAGGCTCCAAGGCCTAAAAAGAAAAAGAGAAGGAAAGGCTTGAAAACCA
This sequence comes from Dalbergia oliveri, assembly GCA_030441495.1. NCBI lineage: Eukaryota > Viridiplantae > Streptophyta > Magnoliopsida > Fabales > Fabaceae > Dalbergia > Dalbergia oliveri. Next base: position 415,649 of record JAMLFY010000021.1, read on the forward strand.
AGAGAAAACTAGAACCTTTCTTGAAGAAAACAAGTAAAACTTTGAAATAAAACCCCTACCTAAAGAAGTCTTGAAAGAAATGAGAAGAAGCTTGTGCTCTTGAAGGAATGAAAAGACAAAATCTTCTCTTGAAGAAGGAGGAGGATTCGGCCAACAAGTTTCTCAAGGAGGATGAATTTTCCTTGAGAATGCAAGCTTAGAAATGGAAAGGTTAAGTGTTTGAGATGTGGTTTGAGGTGAGGGAGTGGTGGCTTAAGATTGTTTATGGTGGATTGTGGTGGTGGAAAGGTTTCTTTGAGGGAGGAGGAAGAAGAACAAGATGAAGAGAACCTTGAGAGAAAAAGAGAGAAAATGCAAGAAAGCTAAACTTGGCAAGGCTTCTAAAGTGTAACCAAGTTCTTCAAAGCTTGGTATTTATAGAAAAATGAAACAATGGAGGCTGATTTGGGGAAGGATGGACGATTCTTCATGCCAAGGAGGAGGAAAATATCTTCAAAAACTTGTCATTCAAAGGCATGGTTGAAAACATGGCTAGGTATGGCTAAGTATGGTGTGAGGTATGGTCTTTGAGTGAAATAAAATCAAAATGTGACACAATTTGAAGGGGATGAATTTGGCAAATTTTCCAGCCAAGGGGGGAAGAGAAATTGTTTATGTAATTGTGGTTTAATGATGTGTTTAGGTGTTTTTTATTAAGGTTTTGATTAGGAGTTTGTAAGAAAGTGTTTAGGTGAGGTAATGGTTAATTAAGGTTGTCAAGACTTGATTTAGGGGTGGTCTTACTAGATTAACAATTTAAAACCATTCTTTTAGTCAAATGAAGGTATGGGCACAATTGGAGAGAAAATACTATTCAAGATTCCATGACTAGGAATCTTGAATTAAAAGATGTAATTAGAGTTTAACCAAGCAATCTTAGGTTCTAATTAACCTTAATAAATTATTTTGACTCTAGATTAATTATTGAAATAAATTAATCTTCTATTAGAGCCTAATATTGCTTAGGTTTGCTTAATTACATCATTAAGCTCACTATACATTGTTATAGGGGCAAAATGGTAATTTTGCACTAAAATTGCTCAGGACCTCCTCAGGCCAACTAAACATCAAAGACCACTCATAAACATCATTCCAAACTTTTTGGAAAAGTTTGGGCTCAACGGCACCTTTACCCGCATAAAAATTGTAGGGTATTTTGGTCATTTTGAGCCGAAAGTTCAAAAAACTTCACCTCGAATATCAAACATAACAATTATAATCCCCTTCAAGCATTGAGTTGACCCATTCGAGGACTACCGGGCGGCTTCCCTCAATTCTAAGTAAAAATGACCTCAAGGGCATTTTGGTCATTTGTACTTGAAACGGAAAAAAGGGCGTTACACGTAACCGGGAAAGAGAAAAAGTCGGTGAGAATCTTGCTAAAGAATTATAGGGAATCCTCCTATCCTAATGTCATCGTTTACATCCCTAGGAACCTTGGGTTTATTATGAAAAGATTTAACATGCAAAGGTTCGTTATGAGGTTTTATGAAAATAATTTTCCAAGGTCCGTGTCTTATGATGAATCTTAATGCATGTATCTAGCATAGCAAAACATGAATGCATGGCAATACTTTATGCAAACAAACCAATAAAACATGTCATCAATAATTCATCATCCTATAAGTGGCATGTAACTTCTCATGGTCAACCTTTTTCTTTCTAGGATGGAACTTCACATCCTCTTCTCTTCTCAAACTTGTGACATAAAGGTATCAAAATAGTAACCGCACCCCTAAAACTAGGCTATGAGCTCATACCTCAACTAGTCGTCACTAGTTCTTACTTATCCTCTTGATAAGCGTAACATAATCACAATAATCCCAACTCTCAAAGTAGGAGGGGGGAAGGATCACCCATCATGGGACTTTTCCTTCTTCGAAATGCATCAACGGTTAAGACTAGTGACTTTGTCCGCTTTGGAGGCTATGTCGATGCCTTCAGTTTTACCTTCTCCTCACCATAGCAGGAGAAGTACGTATGCGAAATGCATCAACTAGTTAAGACCAGTGACTTTGTCCGCTTCGGATGGCTCCACCATACCCCCAGGTTGTACTATCCCTTACCGTAAGGAGAAATGTGTCTGGATGTCACATTCAAAATCTTATTTTCAAAAACTTCTTTAAGTCTCTCAAATTTGACAGAAATCCTGTAGCATAATAGTTGTACAATGAATTTCCTCAAATTTGAGCCATACCACATAACTCATTCAATGTCTTGGTCAATCCAATCTTTAAAAGCCACATAAACATATTCATTCATTTCATCATCATCTTACATCCATATGCATCTCAATCATGGCATGTTGTGTTATTACATCAATTGCATCATAAGTTCACGCAATCTTATGCACATAACATTATTACTCTAGTATAACATAAACATACTCATTCACTCGATCACTTACTCACGTTATACCTCCTATCTAGCAATGTCTTAGGTTTTGACCTTTACGGGTCTTAATCTTGTGTTCTGATTATCTTAACTCCCATAATAGATCTTTTATGCACCTAAAGGATCAGTACTTGTAATTCTCTCTAATATTTATGCTCACTAACTCTTCCAAACAGCATTGCATAGATTAGTTACCATGATTATTATTTGATTACGGGTTTAATCTACGTCTTTGACCCTTTCTAAGTTATGTCTTCGCCTAAGGCTCTATATTCAATTCCTAAACCAATTATTAGGATTCCTACACATACCTACTAATTATAAACCATTCTCCTTAAGTTCAATTATGCGATAAGAATTTACAATTCTTGTGTCTAAGTGTTCTAGAATTCTCATTTTAAGTCCTTTATAGTTACTTATTCTTTCCTAACTTCCTAAATCGTTCCTTGCTTCACTCAAACATAATTTTACATATTTTAGCTCCATAAAACAAAATTAATATAGAGTCAAAGGAACAAGGGAGAAACCAAAATGTATAACACACATAGTCACATAAATTCATGTTTTAAGTACATATAAGTTTCTAGTTTTCTCTTGGGACAATTTAGGAACTCAAAGGTGGCTTGGTAATCGATTACATGGGCTGGTAATCGTTACCAGAACCTAAATTTTGTCCTAGGTATGAGGAACATCAAGTAATCGATTACTTAGGATGGTAATAGATTACTTAGGGCTAAAAACTTTCCAGAAATGAAGAACATCATGGTAATCAATTACATAAACAGGTAATCGATTACAGGAGTTAAAAACCTTTTGGGCATGAAGAACAACCTCGAAAATCGATTACATTGTCTGGTAATTGATTACCAGAACCTAAAATCCTTCAATAACCATTCTGGTAAGCGATTACATAAGTTGGTAATTGATTACCAGAACCTCTTGAATTTGAGAAAACATGATTTTTGACACATCCTAAGCTACTTAAACACCTTGAGATCACGTAAAACATCTTTCTAACATTTTCTGGAAATCATCCTCACATTTTTACAAAATCAAAACTATCATTGTATCATGACTAAAATACATCCACTTGTCATGGTTAAAATTTCCATTTCCTAAAACTTTATATATGATACTTGGGCAAGTCTTTGAGCTCTAGAGTATTTAGCTGATGACATAAACATAAACATGTTATGCACTTTATTTTATTCTTCATTATAAAGTAAAGTGAGAGCATAAAATAAATATGAGATGCAACCTCATTATTATCTTTAAGGATTAAGTGATGACTTGAAATATAAACATGAAGTGCAAGCTTGAAATTTAAACATGAAATGCAAGTTCATTTATTTATTCTTGAGAACTTAGTGTTAGCATCAAAATAAACATGATATGCAAGGCATAAACTTAAACATGAATGCAACTTATTTTATCTTAACTAGAGCTCATGCAAGACTTTAGAGGAACATTAATAGCCTTAACCCAACATGTATCTTAACAATATAAAGTGAGCTTTAGAGTTCTTATCACCAAGCCTTCAAAGAAGTCTTTGGTTTGAACTTCATCATCAAGCTCAAGAAAATGGACTAAAAGATAAGCATCAACACTTATCAAAGCAAACATGAAAAGAACTACTCATATTCTTTATTTTATTGCTCATGGGCTTCAATCTAGAGTAAACTCTTAGAACGGCCAACTAACTTTAAGGTTGGCAAGGGTAAGCTTAGAGCTCTTTGAAAACATATGATTAATTTTCTTAAACAAAACTTTTAGTGAGATACTTGACATTTTTATCAAACTTTGTATAAAGAAAGGAATGAAAACCGAAATCTTGAGTAAGGAATAGGAAAAGAAAACCAAAATCATATATGGTCTAAGACCAAGTTTTCAAGCTTTAGAAGTTTCTCACATGGCATCACAAGACCATTATCTTGAAACCTCATCATTAAGCCAAAGCTTTTCTCAACACAAGGCTCTAAGGCCAAAATGAAAAGGAAAAAGAAGAGATTTGAAAACCCAAGAGAAAACTAGAACTCTTCCTTAAAGAAAGCAAACAAAACTTGGAAAATAAACCCCTACCAAATGAAGTCTTGAATGAGATGAAAGAAAGCTTGATCCTTTGAGATAAGAAGGAAAGAAAATCTTCTTTAGAGCTTGAAGAGGGAGTTTCCAAGAGGGAAAAGAGAATAAGAGAAGTTGTGTTTAGGAAAATGAAGAAGGAAAAGGACTTCTTTGATCTTTGAGAAAGAAGAGCTCAAAGTTTGTAATGTGTGTAAAGGATTCAAAGAGCTTTCAAGCTTGCATATTTATAGAGAAATGAAAACTCATGTATGGCCTAGAGGAGGAGGAGTGGCCTTCCTTGGAGGGAAAGGAGAGAAGAAATATCTCCTTGATTGGTATGGTTGTGAGCATAGGCAGGGTATGGTGAGGTATGGACTTAAGTATGGGTGAAAGCATGGTCTTTGAGTGAAACAAAATCAACATGTGACACAATTTGGGGGCATGATTTCGGCCAGGATTTCAGCCAAGGGGGGAGGGATTTTGTTCATGTAATTGTGGTTTAAGGATGTGTTTAGGTGTTTCTTTGATTAAGGTTTTGATTAGGAGTTTGTAAGAAAGTGTTTAGGTGAGGTAATGGTCAATTAAGGTTGTCAAGACTTGATTTAGGAGTGGTCTTGCTAGATTAACAATTTAAAAATCATTTTCTAGTCAAATTAAATCATAGACACAATTCTTTGATTTAAGGAATTGGAGAGAAAATTACTATTCAAGATTCCATGACTAGGAATCTTGAATCAAAGAATGAGATTAAAGCTTAACTAAGCAATCTTAGGTTCTAATTAACCTTAATAAATTATTTTGACTCTAGATTAATTATTGAAATTAATTAATCTTTGATTAGAGACTAATATTGCTTAGGTTTGGTTAATTACATCATTAGGCTCACTGTACACTATTCTAGGGGCAAAATGGTAATTTTACACTAAAACTGGTTGGGACCTCCTGACCTGACTAACCATCACAATCCACTCATAAACATCATTCCAAACTTCATGGAAAAGTTCCAGGCTCAAACGGCACCATTACCGCGTAAAACGTTGTAGGGTATTTTGGTCATTTGTACTTGAAAACAAAAATCGACGTACACTTTTCACTTTTTGACCTATCGATGACTCACAACACACTTAACATAAGTTTATCTTCATATATTGAATCCTATAAACCCATATGTTCAATTTCTAATCCTCATTCTTCTTTTGGACATCCATATCTTTTGATCAACCCATCTCTCTCTAACTTGTAGCAGGAATTTTGATCTTCAATTTGATACGTGGTCTTGCAAATTGATATCTTTATATACCAACCACTTAGCTGATCTTAGACTCTGATATCTTCTAAATGCGAAAAGTAATGACTTTTCCAGAACTTCAGTTTTAAACTATGAAAGGAGAATGCCCAGAGATGTTTGTGCATGAATGTTTATGTAAATTTTACAAAAACTTTAAGTTTAAAAGCTTCTCAAAATATAAGAGATTTCAATTAATGGTTTTGTGAATGTATTTGACACTTGGTCTTCACCATTCATAAACATTATCTCAACATCCCCTTTTTGAACAAGATCTTTGAAAAAAAAAAAAGTTTTATAGCAAGTGCTTGGATTTAAAGTCCAGACAAAGATCCTTAACAAGATTTATAGCTCTTGTATTATCACATAAGATAGGAATTTTGAATTACCTCAAGTGATAATCTTCCAACCAATTCCCTATCCGCAGCATTGGGTGCAACATATTTGTACAGCTACATATTCAGCCACCATAGGAGAGAGAGCAAATGTATTATGCTTTTTGCATGACTATGTGAACAGGCTTTTTCCAAAGAAGTAGCAGGAACCACTGTGCTTTTTCTTTCAACTTTATCTTTAGCAAAGTCATCATTACAATAACCTCTCTTGAACCCACTCTTCAGCTAAAAGGTACTCAGCCATCATACCAAGCTCGAGGAGCTTGCTTCATACCAATGAGAGCCTTCGATAGCTTGAAGACATGGTTGAGAAGGTCTTCATTCTCAAAACCAGGAAGCTGCTTTACATATACTTCCTCAGAGAGGAATCCATTTATAAATGTAGACTTAATATCCATTTGCTAGAGTGAATCCCTTGAAGGCAGCAAAGCAAGTAGTATTCTAATGACTTCAAGCCTAGCTACTGGTGTAAAGGTTTCATCATAATCAGTTCCTCTCTTGATTATAACCTTGTACAACCAAACTTGCTATGTTCTGTGTGATAGAGTAGCTTCATCAAGCTTGTTCTTGAATATCTCTTTTATGATGATGATTTTTCAATTACACATCCAATTTTGGCTTGCTCGAATTCGGTTAGCTCTTTTGCATAGCATTCACCTAATTTTTCAAAGGTAATGATGAAAGCACAATTTTGACATATTTCTAAGGGATGACCTGTTTCATACCCGGAAATATCTCTACGAACTTTGTCTTGAGAACTGTCTTTAAAATAGAAGCTCCCTTGTAGTTTCTGTATCACTTAGATTCCTCAGCTTTTTCTTTCATCTTCAGTTTGCTCATCTTTGTGTCTAGAAATGTTACTTTCTGATTGCTTTGAAGGTCTGAGCATGCTTCCTGAAGATTTGATGTTCTGGAGCTCATTTTCTAGGACTTTGCTTTCATGCTTGCTTTCTAAAACATCCATGAGACTTCATTTTCTAAGGATTTTTGACTAGTTCTTCAGATTATTAGCAAGATCCTTCTTAAGCTCCTTCATCATCATACTTGAGATATTTTGTGTTCTTAGTCTTCAAGCTCCTCATTTACTCTTAGGTTCAGGACATGTGTCCTGGAAAAGTCACCGTCTATTTGTTCCTTGGTACTCCAGCTCGTGGACCTTATCAAACATACCTGCTATAGGAATAGTTTTTTGGTTTTGGTACCCAGACTATTTGGGTCCTTTTGGATAGTTTTTGAGGAAGATATTTCCCAACCTTAACGGATTTCTTTCTCAAGAACCATCTGTAAGTGGGTGTCCCTTCTTGTGGGAGAGTCCAAGAGACAAAGTTTATAGATCTTCAGATGAGGTTGCATTACTTTTTCTTTCTTTCCTTTCATATCTCAAACATGTTTTCTAAAAACATAGCCTTTGACTTTCAGCATAAGAACAAGGTTTGTGAACCATTTATTATTTTTTGTAGGTCAGAATATCAAAAACCGTGAAGCCTTCTCAAATATAATAACTTTCTGACATCTTTCTTAATTCTTTTGGAGGTTTCAGTTTTTAAGGCATAGAACTTGAGAAAAAAAACTTTGTAATTTTTCTTTCTTAAGCTTAAGCTTGTCGCTTCAGCTTGATCTTTTCAAGTTTCAAAGCAACCTTCTGTGTTTTCTTTATTGGTTGATATATTTAGAGGAGTAAGCATGAGAATCTTCTAGTAGCTCATCATATAATGCACGTACTAAGTAATATGAAAGGTTGAGTTCAAATAAACTTACCTTACATTTGTCTATTGAAGTGTACTCAGCCATGAAACAAAAGTATGCACCATCTTCTAGCTTGTTATGACATTCTGACCATCTTTCTTCTTCAGAGTCATACAGGGTAGCCAGCATGCCTTTCTTCTTGAACAAGAACCTTTTCTATGATACCATGAGCTTTGACCAATATGGTTCAAAATGACTCTTCTTACCACTAATAGCAGGTTTCTCTTTTAAGATTTTCATTGCCTTCTTTGTCTTTCTTGAGATTAATGTATATTCCTTTCTTTGCTTAGCCTTCTCAGGTTTTTGACATATTTCATAGACATAGAGATCCCATCTCTATTTTCAATCTCAGATTCTTCATTAGATCATTTTTCTTCATTTGAGGTTTTAACAACTTTCATTGCTTTAGCTTTATACTACTTCTAACACGAAAACTTTAGAGCCAAAGACTTTTAAGACGGTTTAAGATCTTCAAGCAGGCATGTACTGTCTATCCTATAATTCCCTTCTCATGTCACAAGCAACAAATATGTCATATTTATCTCAACTTAGTGCACATATGAGCAGGAGCTTGGCTTAGGATTTCAACTGAAATATTTCTTTATTATTCTTGTCCACTTGCTCCTTGGGAAGATCCTGGAACCTCATTAGACAAAGATGGTTAGTTGATAGAGTGACCTTCTGTAACATGGATTCATGCCATTCTGTCCCTCTGATCTTTATCCTCTGCAATTGTTGGATTGCTCAACCCTCAAAGGCCTTGCTCTGATACCACATACAAGTATAAAAGTGCACGAGAGAGGGGGTTTGAATCGTGCTTTGACTCTTTTTGGCATCTGAAACATTTAACAAAAACTATCAAGCATTAAGCTTGAAATGCAACGGAAAATAAGATTAGTTGTTTCAGAAAGTAAATCTCTGAAGCATAGGATATGTAACAAAGCAGCTAAGATGGTATTTCGAGTTTATATGGCGTAATAAAGACAATAAAAGAAATCTAAGAGAGAAGAGGATATGACACAAATATTTTTATATTGGTTCGGCCAAAAACGTCTATATCCAACTCAATACAAGTTGAGGTTCTACTAAACATCTTTCTCAACCTAAGAAAGAAAAATAGGATAGTCTTTACAATGGCCTTCCCAAGCTCTCGTGTGTGACTAGTAGACAACCCCTATTATCACAGCCTGAGTAGTTATTCACCAACCTTTTCCAAGCTAGACCAATTAGTTATTCATCAGCCTCTTCAAATTGAACCTTGAGTAATCTTGTACTAGCCTCTCCAAGCTACCACCTGTGACCAATAGACCCCCACCGTCATAAACCTAAGAAGTTATTCACCAAGTCTCTTTAAGTTGAACTTTGAGTAGTCTTATACTGGCATCTCCAAGCTAAAGCCGTGACAAGTAGACAACACCTACTATCTCGTTGAAAGTAGTTATTCACTAACCTTTCTAAGCTGAACCTTGAGTAGTCTTGTACTAGCCTCTCCAAGCTAAAACTGAGACCAATAAAACACCTTTACTATCACATTGCAGGAGTCTTTCACTAGCCCCTCCAAGGTAAGCTCACACTAATCACTCCTGATCGAGGATACAAAGGTTTGTGTTTTTGTTGCCACTCAAACTAACCTATACTCAAGTTTCTTTAAAATATACATGAATAACCTGGGATAACTTGAATGACTTCTTTCTATCATTTCTTCCTAGGAAAAACATATATCTATTTAAGAACGTAGAGAAAGATTTTTTACATGTAAGGAATCTGATTACATGATGTGATGAACCTTATAGGATGTAAGGAAAGATTTTCAGAGTTTCCACTCTTGTATAGCATCAATCTCTATATCATTTGAGCACATCATCTCTATTTATAGATGGTCTTCCTTGTGACCGTTGGCTTTGATCAGAATCTCCAAATGACATGTGGTGATCATCCATTTGTCTCTTAGAAAAAGTCTAGAAGAGTAGCCTATCTATTGTCAGATTGTTACAAAAGCCATTGCAAGATTAAGGTTTCTTATGCTACTTCAGAAACTACTTTTACTTTCTAACATGGTTACTGAACTCTTTCTTCTATAAGCTGATGTTGTTGTCCAAGTTGGCAGAAGAGATAACTCGTTGAAACTGGGTTTGACTTTAAATTTTGAATTTCAAAAATTCAAATTTCCTTCATTTTCTAGTAATGTTCACATTCCTCATTGAAGTGAGCTTTCTGACATGTGGCATCAGTTCCTTGATAATTCTTTAGACTTCTGATCTTCAATCCAAGTTTTGTGATGATGAAAGATTTGCGATCAGGATGATTAAAGATTGTGTAACACGGAGTTATCAGAGTTTGCTTGATATTTTCATTTTGAGCGTACTTTCTGATGTCCAATGCTACTTTATGAAGTCTCGTGCCTAGGTTTCTTTGTCCTTGTTTTGATTTTTGTTCATCCATAAGGCATGATTTGCACTATATAATATTCATTGCTATTAAGTTCAATCTCTTTATATAAGATAAATTAAGTTTGCACATGCAAAGTGAAATTATTCTCACTTGAAGTCCATGTTATGCAATCCGAAGATACTTGTATGCTATGTCAAGAAACTCAAGTTTGACATTAGTAGTTCTTCTAAGTGTTTTCTTTAAATTAGTTTTGTTGTCATTCAAAACATATAGCGTTAAAGCTTTTTAAGGGTTCTGGAGCTAACAAAAATTTGTTGTGTGTCCATTGGTAGGGGGTCATAGTTTTTGCCTTAGAAGTAGAGGAGGGCAATTGTGTCCATGACTCTTGACTTGGAGCCTTTTGGTAAAAAAGAATGAGGGTTTTGAAAATGAAAAATGGAGGTTGATTGGGTGTTTGAATAGTTAATGTGGATTGTGTAGTTTTGGCCTAAACTTGAAATGTTTTTGTTGGACTTTGAAATAATCGTAGCTTTTATTGGCTTTGATTAATAATGATATATATAAATACATGTAGGGAATATGCTAGCTAAGACTAGTCCTTTTCTCTAGCAATTGGTTTAGGCACCGCTCATGTTATGCATTGATTTATTTTAAAATTGAAATGTCATATTGTTGAAATACGAGTGGATGTTATGTTCATGGGGAGTGTCCCACGAACTAAGTGACACAACATAACTCATTCTAACACAAAGTGAGGATTAGAGCGTTAGCATGAGATGGAATTATGTCTCATAGACCTTAGAATACAAACAGAAATATGTTAGATAGAAATTTTAAGCTTTGATGTCTGTTAATAATTTAAATGACTTGCCATTATGTTGCATGAAAAGATGCGAGAAAGTTAAGTTAAAAGTTTAAGTGAAGTTTCCCTCCTCTAACCCCATTTAAATCTTGTGACGACTAGTTAGGTTGAGTTCATCCTAGGCGATAAGTGATGCGAAGTATAGGCGCAGTTAAATCACCAAGGCAATGATCCAGTTGGCCAATGTGATATGGGAGAGGGTGGCATGTTAAAGGAACTAAAATTTAGGTAAATAATAGTGCTAAAGAGCATGTCTTGTTTTGCTTTCTTACTTTTCATGCATGTCTCATGCTATAGTTTTAGCACATTAGTAATGTTATGCTTTCCAGTTTATTATTTGTTAATGAAGAGATTTTCATAACACTTAAAACATGTTACACTTCAGAATTCTACTTTGCAACTGTTAAATGAACTAAAGCATGCTCACTTATTTTATAATTAAACCAAAGTACTGGAGACTATAATAATGACACTTGAACTATTTTATTGTAACTACTAAGTTTCCTTTTGGATTCTCACACCTTTTATTTTCATGTTGTCTTCAACAGTTGGGCTAGGTTATTAAAGCCCTATGAGGTCCTTTAAGCTTGGAGTTAGCACAAGTCCAAGGATTTCCTCATTGCCTCATTGCTTATCTTCTATTTGATTATTCTTGGCCATATAGACTAGTACTTATTTGAGTAATGCCACTTGATGTTTTAAGATTTCTTTTATCTTGGAATACTATATTTGAGACTGGCTCTTAATCCGGTTCTTAGTTAAGATTTGACTATGTTATGCTCTTTATAAGACCTATTTATGTTATGACTTGTGTTGGTTGTACTAAGTGTGGTTATCCTCCATAGACCCATGCTCTTTATGATATTCTAGTATTTAATATATTGTGTTATGATGAATTGTAAAATAATTTATTATTATGTCTAGTGATTATTATTATATGCGTATGTTGTTGAAAGAGGATTTATTTTCATAGGTTGAGTTATGTTTCACGTAATTTGCGTTAGCACATATGGTTCTTGCCATTTTAAGTTTTCAAAAAAATGATGTTATTTTCTTCTACAAGTATTTTAAAAGAAAACTTAACGAGAGATCAAAACATACTTATCTAGTAATTGGCTGATTATATCTTAAAATTAAGAAGCTAATTATTAAGGTGTGACACTTGGTACCAAAGCTAGCGATCTTACAACTATTAACTCCTGTATGTTTCTCTATTGTTACCTTCTAAAACTAATTTGCAAATAAACTATATAAATCTAAAACCTCTGAACTCGTGTAATTCTAACAAGTTGACTATCAAGTATAACTTGGGTTCTGAAATCATGCCTAAGATCACCAGCATGCAAACATGGTGATTTCATAAACCCACAGAGTATGTTCTCGGTCCATGTTTTGAATTATAATTAATTCAATACTCTCAAAAATGTATAACTGAAGTTCTAAAATTGTGTTTCAAGATAACATGATTCCATAAACATGATAGTTCTAAAATCATAATAACATATTTAACAATGTAGATAAACATAATTAGCTCAACATCTTTAAAAAATCATAACTGGGTTTCTAAAGGCATGGTCATGAAAACCAAAATCATGAAAACGTAGTAACTTCATCGATACACAATTGATGTCTGACAATCTTGGTAAACTTACTAAATCTCATTTTTTCCAATAAATCCTTTCATGAGAAAATAAAATATTTTTATGGCATACAACATATCAACATGGTCCTATGGTTTTCTAAAACATATTTTTGTGATTTATATGGAGATTCACAATTCTTCCAAACTTGGCATATGTTGTAAAATCATAATCATGACATAGTTCTATTTGTATATTCATATTTAGCAATTATAATACTACAAACATAATCATAATGACTGAAAATAAGGTCATGAGTTCAAATCTACTCACCATGAGGGATGGAACAAGTGCTATCAACACCAATGGAGCTCTAGAGAGTGGGAATGAATAACATCTACCATGGAAGCAATAAAACCCATGAATAAACTATAACCATACTAGAATAATTCTATGAACATTGGGAGAGTATCCAAGCTTAACAACAACAAAGAACATAAACACCCTAACTCAAAAACATGGAGGAAAGGAAAAGAAACCAAACATAAACCATGAACAATCCTTACCTTGAAGCTTGGAGGAGGTAGGATTGAAGGAGGAAGGGAGTGAATAGGTGGAAAAGGAAGGAAGAACCTTAGGGTTCAAATTTGGGACAAGAAAATGTGTGAGGAGGGGTACATATAGGGTAGGAAGGTCACTTAATGAAACTACATTTGTTTTGGGCGTGTTCTAACATTGGGGGTCCACTATAGCGATCAACAAAGGAAAACAATGTGACATGTAATACCATAACTTTTAACCTAATACACTTCGAGTCGCATTTCGGTTAATTATTAGTTGTTATGCCTTTGTCTAGAACTTAACTTATTCTTCTTTAAAATATAAATAATAAAAATACGACTAAATTTTTTTTTAACTTTAAAACCAAAATGCGAGCCACATGCAAATAGATACCAATCAATGCACGTATAATAATAGCAATCATATAAAACTCATCATAATATATGTGTAAACCATAACATAACATGACACAAATTAGATTAGCATATCATAACCATAACATAATAGTGACGTCCTATAAACATAAAGAACATCATAAGATACTAAGCTCACCAATAAAGGTTGATCATACAATAGTCCAAAGCTAAACATAATTATAGTAAAACTAAATCAGTTCCAAGGACATGTCCATTAAAAGAGTAAGCTACGAATGAGTATAAGGGATATGACAATCCTAAAGCTAGTGCCTAAAGGAAAGCTATCTCCATGCCTCCACTACGACTCTCTAATCTGATTAATAATGCAACCCCCACGTCCACGTCTCAAAGAAGACCACCAGCAACACCATCATCTACGTCTGGAGACGACATGGAAGAAAGGAAGGGAATGAGAAACTTATTTAAGATTCTAGTAAGGCTTCCCAACTCTAACACAATTGTCACCATCATCGTCCCTAACCACTTCGATTTTCATTATGAAAGAGATGTACATGCATAAGGTTCAGTTTTAAACTTCTCAAAACTATATATCCGAAGTGGGTGTCTTTTAGCATGAGTTTTAATGTCATGAATGCACCATCCCACATTATGAATGCATGTCAACGCCTCATATCAAATGGGATTCTAACAAATTATCATAGCATAAGGAACATAAAATATCATAACATAATCTTTCCTATTTACTTTCATAGGTGACTTAACTTTCTTGTTTTCTTCTAATGGGCCACCCTATACTCTCTCCTCTTGAGAGTTCTAGGTTATGATCTCTTACCTAACTAGTCATCACTAGTCTACACTTATCCTCTCAATAGGCTATCTCTCGACTCCTAGAGTATGGGATAAGGGGCATAGAATTACCTTTTATAACCATTAATTCCTGGAGTTTAAAGGATTACCTCTTTGAGGCACCTCCCACAACCATTAATTTCTAGAGTCTAAAAGATCCCTTTATTAGACCACCTATCATAAACATTAATTCCTAGAGTCTAGAAGATCATTTCCAAGTGTCTTATGTCACCTTTAATCTTAGCATGTCATTTAGAGATGCAAATATGAGCATATAATCATGGCCATCATCATAACTTATTATTCAACATTTCATGCTCACAATTTCATAATTTTTCTAAGTCCACAAATTTGCTGGAAATTCCGGCATAACTGCGGAACGGAGTTTTTTTTCTTCATGCCATAGAACATATCGATCATGCATCTCAATTATTCATTCAAAATCACAACATGCCACAAATCATCGTGTACTTGATCACGTAAGCATGCATGACATTCTTTGCATATATCCATAAGCATGTTTTCATCAATATCTCATTGAAAAGTAAATGTGTCCTACCCAGGATGCCGCAAATCAAGACCAGACTCAGCTAATGCATATGCCATGTTCAACCAAATATATACAACATAATAGTAATAAGTACTTGCTTAATTCAAGAATCAAGCATGCATAGTCATCAATACATAATCTTGTACAATTATTTCAAGTGATATAACCTCCAAACAAATCATATGAACATAGCCTTCATAACATATGAATCACATCAATATCACCAAGTAATTGATAATTACACTTTATCCCCAAGAGGGGTCAAAACTGTAATTTCTAAAAGTTTGTGGGTCAAAATGTAAATTTTCCCTTTCAACACATTTCTCAAACTAATGATCCTCAAAATTAATTTGCACTTTCAAGAGACCCATACTACTTATAAATCATTTAAATTCATCATCAAAATCATTTTGGGCCATTGGCCAAATTTTGTTAGATTTTAGGAGTCAAATTGTAAAGTTTCACTTTTTGACACTTAGTAAATTTCAATCCTTCTAAAAATCATTCTTAACATCATAAATGGTATTTTGAATACATGGATACATTCAAAATCATTACTAACTCTAATTAAACTCATTTGCCAAAAATTCCATAATGAGAAGTTCAGATACAATCATTACTAACACTTGTAATTATACTTTTAAGAACCTAAGATGCCAAAAATAATTTTTACAACAATTATTTATAATTTTTACTCATGTGAACAGCACCAAATAGTACTGAACAATGAGGTACAATGCCAACAGGATCAGAATTTTAATTTCAAAAGCTTTGGAAATTATATTTTTAACCCTTTCTTGTTACTAGTTTTTCCTAAGACGCTAAAAATAATTTTTACAACAATTATTAACAATTTTTAATCACGTGATCAAAATGTATCTACAGTGCCAAATAAAATCAACAATTAAAATTATAAAAGTTTTAGAAATTATATTTTTTACCCTTTCCAATTGCTAGTTTTTCCCAAAAGCCATTCTAATATATTTAAGACACATGAAACAATTTTTAACATATTTTTGACCATGTGAACAGTGCCAAACATGTCCTACAGTGTTGAATAGTGGCAAAACTTAAATTTCAAAAAGTTTTAGAATTACATTTTTAACCCTTTATAGTTGCTAGTTTTTCCCAAAAGCTATTCTAAAACATTTAAAACACTTAAAATCATTTTATCCTTTTGAGAAATTAATTATTACCATTCAAACAATGGCAAAACTTAAAATTTCATTAATAAGGTTCTATTTACTTAAAAATCACATTTTTGCTCCTTTTCAGTTTCCAATTCTTTCAAAATTTCTTTGTACACTTTAGACACAAAATTCAATTTTTAAAATAAAATAAAACCAACTTCAAACTCAACATTCCTACTTGGCTGATATATATATATATATATATATATATATATATATATATATGTAACATCCTCTCAAGTGCAACGTCATCCTTAAGTCATGACATTATACTTAGGAGTTGTTACTTATAATTTAGTGAACCTTCTTAGTTATCTATAGCAAGATCAATTGAATTGTGAAGTAACTAATACTTGATTCTATTAAAATGTATAACAAAGAAACACAATATTTATTGAATACATAGCTGAGTACAAAAGGAAACTTCTCTATGAGCTTTAGCACATATCTATTCTCTAATAGAGTTACATACATATCCATTTCATTAAATGCAACCTAATACAAGCATTAACTACTATACTATTGCAATGCCAGTTCTTTTGTCAGCAGCATCATAGTCCTCTGGCTTAACCTAGAGACAACACGGAAATACAAACACATAGGGGTGAGAACTATACAATTCTAGGAGGGCAATTCCAGTTACATAATCATAATGTCATCATCATTGCCCAAGCCACTTCGGTTTATCAAGAAAATGTGAGCATGCAATACACATCAAAGGTTCATTTTAAAGTTCTAAAAAGCATCCCTCCAAGTAGGTAGCTTTTATTATTCAATCATATATCATACTACTCAACATCATATAAACCCTATACTGCTAAATCACAACTTAACATATTGGCCTCAATATTTATACTAAAATTCTTGACTTAGCACGTAAGATAAAAGACTACTTTAGGGTAATAGACTGCATTTCAGGATTGAGCTCATTCCTATACATGATCATTGGATTTACTTTCTCCAATTCTCACATAGACCTATTCCTAGTCAGGTTTACCTTCCCGACTTAATTCAAGGGTAGTCGGTTTACTCTCCTACAAACCTAACTTCTTTCTCCAGCCCAAGAATTATAAACCTTATGCTTTTTTTGGTAGTCAGTTTACTTTCCTCGACTAGTTAGGTTTACTTTCCCTGACAAATGTATTACTTCTTCAAACCCAAGAAACATAATCTTATGCTGTTTTCGCATATGAGCAATTGTAATAAGCATTCACATTTAGGTGTGCCTAACCTCATCAATAAGTTCATGCTCAATTATTCATATTCATATTCTTGTGCTCATGTCATACTAGTACAAGATGCCATTATTCCATCAATTCTAGTCTTTAGTTCTTTTCCAGCATTGGGCAGATTTCACATCATTGTAGCACAAATTAAGTTGCCCATCAAACAATCAATTCAGAGGCTATAAAAATTCTCAAGGACACTTTAATGTGTCCACAAGGCTCCATAAGAATTTCAGAGCAAAAAGAGTTCTCTAACTATGTCAACAAAATTAGACAAATTCGATGGTCAAGACCAATTAATCTCAACTCAAAACCCAAAATTCATAATTTTTAACCCTAGCAAATGATTGAATCGATTCAAAAGAAAAATCACAGTTGAAATTCAAGATGTTTGAAACACTGTGTAAAAATTTTGAAGGAAAAATCAATCATTTGCTTGTTAAAAAAATTAGCAAAATTCACAGCTTCAAGAACTAGTATTCAGACAACACATATATAGTCTTGGTTCATGATTTTTTTCAGGTAGTTAGAGTCTTTATCATGCTCCATGAAAATTGTCAGAGTTACTTTAGGATGTTAGCTTCAACATATAATTTTTATAGCTCACAAAAACATCTACAAATACATCAGAAAATTCGAGTTTAGTGGCTGTCCATGTAGAAACCGAAAATCCAGCAACACGACTCAAAATTCCTTTCACAAAAATGGCTTCTAACATCATCCAAACACTCCAAAAAAATTAACACATCAATATCAATATATTATCAACCAATACAACAAAAAAAATCAAATTAAATGAGTAATTAAAACAGAAAAATGGATTTGAAAGGAAAAGAGGTTTAAAAGCCCTACTTTGGTAGCTTTAAGGATCGTGGCTTCAAGGATGTTCCAAGAGTGATCTTGCTCACTTCAAGGCCACCAAATCAACACTAAACCCTTCCCTAAACAGTAGATAATGAGAGCTCAAGTAGAAAAGGTTGATGGATTCAAATTCTAATCGGTTAGATTTGTAGGTATTGATGTGTAGAACAAGTTTAGTAAAAGAACTTTGAAGCTTTAACTCTAGGCTAGTGTTTTTGGGCTTCGAATGAAAGTTTGAGCTCTTGGCAATGGAGGATGATAGTTCTCTGGTGTTTGGCCAAGAATGATGATATGATTTGGCAAGTTTGGTGACTTTAAATGGTTTAGATTAGGTTGAATCTTTATCTAATATAAAATCTAAACTTTTCCTACAAGAAAGCAAGATAAATGTGCTATTTGATCTTGTAATTCAAGATCAAATCTTAGCCTTACACTTGGCTTAAAGGATAGACATTATCCTTTGCAAAGATTAAAATATCTTTCGATGTTAGAAATCACATACCAAAATTTTACCAAAAGGGTAAAATACCATACCCCTAAATTAGATATTGCCTGAAAATTAATTCCAGGTAAAAATCCTTAACAATTTCTAACTTCAACCCTCTCTTTCTTAATCTCTGCATTTCTTGGTCCCAAATCTAGGGTTTTGACTGTCCTAATGGGCTTGTGGCCCACAAAGTTACTATTCACCCCAGCGATTTTTTTTTTTTATAGGTCCGTTGGGCCATCTCCTAAGCCGAGGGTACATGAATGAACCGATTACACACCCGAATGAGGATCTAAGCCATATAAGGGGACTATACGAAGGAGGGCTATATGAATTGATTGGTACTACCTATGCCACAAAAATGCATCTTTCTTTGATAGCCCATCACGAAAGAACTCACAGTAGCGTTCCTGACTTAGGGTAGTTTTAGGATGGGTGACCTCTGGGAAGTTTTCCTAGGAAATGTGTGAGTGAGGACAAAGCACGTTGAAAAGACCCGTGTTGGTTTGGGGGACGTCAATCCATAAGAGGAGGGGATGTTACAAATGGTATCACATGTAATGCCCAAGGATCAGGAGGAAGTGATCGCTGGTACGAGAAACACTACAATGAGCGACTCCTACCTCAAGTAGTGTTACATGAATGAACCGATTACACACCCGAATCAGGATCTAGTTCTTATAGGTGTAAGACTATACAGGCCAGGGGCTTATATGAATTGATTGGTACTACCTATGCCACAAAGATGCATCTTTCTTTTCAGTAGCCCATCATAAAGTCTCAGTTAAGCGTGCTTGACATGGGGTAATTTTGGATGGGTAACCTCCTGGAAGTTTTCCTAAAATGTGTGAGTGAGGACAAAGCACGCTGAAAAGACCATGTTGGTTTGTGGGCAGCTGTCATCATAAGAGTAGGGCCTACAATATGTGTGTGTGTTTGTGTGTGTGTGAAGATCAAAACTTCCATTTAAGACAAAGGGGAAGTCTATGCTTTAGAGACATAGATGATTACTAGAATCATAAATATGCTATGCAAGCTTGTTTTAAGTCTTTAATAATAAACATGAAATGCAAGTCCATTTTTAAGCCTTTAAGAATATAAGGTGACAACTTGAAATATAAACATGAAAATGCAAGTCCATTTTTAAGCCTTTAAGAATATAAAGTGACAACTTAGAATATAAACATAATATGCAAAGCTTAGGACCCGTCCCTGGGACCTACTCAATGGAGAATTCGACTTCCGCTCTGGCGGAAACTCCGAAGATATCCTTCGGGAACACATCTGATAGTCCCTCACCACTTGGAATCGTATTTAGGTCATAAATACTTTCGGCTTCACTAGCCGAGAGGAGGACATATTCCTGGCCCTACCTTACTAGGGTTAGGTGTTACTAGGTCTAAGTAAAAGAAAAGGGAACCACATGAGTAGAGGAAGACATGAGAAGAAATATAGCAGTTCTAGTTGGACAATGCAAAAGCACATAATTTGGCACCAGCCAATCCATACCTAAAATGACTTCTAAGCCAGACAAAGGTAGACAAAACAAATTTGCATTAAATTCTCCTGGCATTTATAAAAGAGAAGTGGTCATGCATGCTTGACAAGTTTTAGAGGATTCGCAGGAGGGTGGATACAAGGAGGTCATATGATAACTCAGCACAGGTAATCTTAACTTTTGTACACAGTCATAGGATATGAAAGAATGGGAGGCACCGTATCATAAGGACGTCTAAGATAATTTCATTTATTTCACACTTACCTCTGATTAGATCGGGAGAATTGAGAATCTCCTTGGCATCTCAAGCAAAAACACGTCTTGGTTGTTGTGGCCTGGGGGGGTTCCTGAGCTTTCTTATTAGGACACTCGAAGATCTTGTGTCCTGTTTCCACAACCGAAGCATGTGATTTGTGTGGTCCAGGAAGGCCGTTTTATTCCGCATTTAAGACACTCTCTTATTGCCTCCGCTTGGAGATTGAATATGTTTTCCTCGTGTTGTTGTTGTTGTTGTGGAAATCTTCCCTTAGATTGGTGCATAGGCTTGAATCGAGGGCCTTGGGCGCCAGCCTTTCTTACATTATTTTGCGCATACCCAGGTTTGCCAACTTCTTGTTAGACTCCTCATGTCGACACTTGTTCACCAAAGTAGGATAATCTCGAATTTCCAAAAGGCTCAAGCGGCTTCAATATCTTCACGTAGACCTCCTTCATATTTCATGCATTTCCAAACTTCGTTCGGGTCACGCCATAAATTGTAGAAAATTTGCAAAGTTCCTCAAACTTGGCGGTACACCGCCACACTCATAGGACCTTGTCTAAGGGCCATAAATTCTAATTCCTTTGCATTTCTCAAGAAGCGGAAGACTTGTCAAAAAGCCTCCTAAAGATGTCCCAGGTGACATCAGCGGGAGGCTTCAAAGTCCTCTAGTACCTACCCACCATAATTCAGCATATGCTTCCAGCATATAGGTGGCAAAAGCCACCTTTTGAATCTCTGTAGGGAGAACTGAGAAAATCTTTTCCATTGCCTTGATCCATCCTCGCTTTGGAGGGATCGAAAGCTCCTCCAAAGGTAGGGGTTTGCCTTTCTAAACTTAAATTTCTAATATTCTACATCTACTTCATTCCCTCCTGGGTTACCAACCGGTGTTGCTCCTCATTGCGGTGTAATTGTTCCATCATTCGGTTAGCAAGACTTGCTCCCTCATTGCTTGAGCCATTTCATGGAAAGTGTTCATCATATCAACATTGTTCCCGCTCCGCTTCTTGGTCCTCATTTGAAGTCATTGATTCCTGTCACACCAAACAAAATATTGAGTTGATCAGGCTTAATACCAATCCAAGTTGGCAGGAACCCACAACATTTCCAATCAGGAGTCGTATACACACACACACACACACACACACATATATATATATGCATCATCATGCATAACAACTACTACGGAAACATAGTCTAGTCCCAATCCCAGGCTCAGAGGATAGACCGGCTATACCATAATGTAACACCTGGTAACTTCTACATTCTCCTCGAGTACTAATATGGTAGTTAGCGAGGTATTACTAATGTTTTGAATATGCACTAGTCGTGACATGAGGATAAAGAAGCGTAATACATATATAGTCGTAGCCAAAATCTAATAGATATATATGGACCTCAGGTTTAGTGACAATATGTACATTATCATAAGAGGTAACCACAGAACAACCCTAACCAGTCAAATCTCTGAGTGAACAAGACTAGTTCCTTCTACCGAAAACCCAACCTGCTCAATAACATACATAGACAACGTAGCAAAGAAGACTATAATACGAGCCCGTAGGCCAGTAAGGTCCTAGACTATCCTATTTTTATGTACAATGCATCCACTCTAGAGGTCTCTAATCCTCGTGTAGGAAGTTTGGCCATCGGGCGATGACCTCACCTCCGCTGGGGCACCAGGGTCCTCAAGGGATCGAGTCAGATGAGGAGGATGAGGAACAGGTGCGTTTGCTGGCTGATATACGGGTGGAGCGAGGGAATCTCAAACACTAGGATGGGCCATGTGAAGGGGCACGCCGTCATAAGAAAAGCGGGGTCGAAGTCCGCGGCAAAGACCAAAGTACTGAAGGAGCGATCAAAGAACATGTAGATCCGAACTGGGAATAACCAACAGCATACATGAAGTCCAAAGCCAATCGTATTGCCACACCCATTGTGGCGAATCAGAAAAACACCAGGGATCCATCTGTCAAATTTGAACAATATAATACATACAACTGGAGGTGAGAATATTATAAAATTCTCAGGAATGAAGTTTCCCCCATATACTACACATAGTAGGGATAAGCAATTCATGCATATACAATATTCATACAAAGTCATACACAGAAATCTTGAAAACCCGTAGGCCGGGAACTAAGGATAATATCACAATAATCGATCGAGTAATAATATGCACAATTAGAAACTCCATTTCTCATGTCTTTCTCAATTTTCTCAACATAGGGAAGGCTTATTCTCAGAGAGAGATACATTCACATTTCACAATTTCACATAGGACCATAGACGTTAGGACATGAGCTCATTCCTATTTGAGATCACCGAACTTCATTTTTTTCCATTTCCTGATCACTCAGAGGTCTATGCCTAGCCGACACGTCTATCGACTCATAACTTTTCTAGGGAAGTCCTTCTTTTTGCCTTCCCTCTCAATTCTTTCTAAGCCTTGTTTCTGCTTTCCATATGTTTCAAACATACACAGGAAGATGCACATACTATCATAGAATTTCAGCCATTTCCACATCTCATTATCCTGGAGAATTGAAGTTCCAGGCACAACAATTTATTACCATACCAAACAACCATTCCAACCTTAAGGAAAATTTCACATGACACTTCAATGTGTCTAAAACAACCTGTAAAAATTTCAGGGCAATCAGATTTATATAACCACTTCAATAAAATAGGCAAATCTGGTGGTCAGAAGTCACAAATTCATAGTCCAGACTTGTGTTCTCAAAATATTTAACCCTAGAATTCGATGGAATCATGGTACAAGAAAATTCACAGAGGTATTTCAACATGTTATTAGTCTTGTGTAAAAATTTCAGGAGCTATCTCAATCAATTGCTATGATGAAAAATTGGCAAGTTTGTTACTTCAGTCTCAACAATTCAGACAACAGCATTACAATTCGGTTCCTAATTTTTTTGAGGCATCAAACCTTAGAATTAACCCCTAAGAAAATTCATGTGTTTAGTCTAAGAGGTTAACTACAACATATAATTTTCATGGCTCATGAAACCACCCACAAAATTTCCAGAAAATTCATGAAAAGTTCTTATTATAACAGAAATCAATCCAGCAACCTAGTTCCAATTTCACTTGAGGAAAAACCCATTTTAAAACCATCCAAACACAACACAAAAATTCATACATCAATATCAATATGTTAATCATCAATATCATCAAAATTTTCGGAATTAGGGCAAGCTAAAATAGAATTAAAAAATTCCACAAGAAAGGAACAGAAAACCTACTCTTGAAGGTTCAAAGCTTCTATCTCTAGCTTGCTTCAAGGTGGGATTTCTTCACAACAAAACTCCCCACACAACTTCAAACCCTCCTCTGATCAATGATGGATGTGTAAGAAGGATGAGGTTTTTGAAATTTCAATCGGTTATAATTGTAGAGGTGGAAGTGTAGATCAATTTTTATGAAGGAAGATTTGGGTTTTGATGATTCTAAGCTATGGTTTTTGTGAGATGAAAGCAAGATGGAGCTCTTGGCTATGGAGGCACTTCTCCCTCTGGTTTTTCCCTTGCAAGGCAGAGAATGATGCTTGGCTTGGTTAAGAAGATCAAGTGACTAGGCTTGTCATAAATGCAAGGCAAGATATTTGTAGAAAAATCATGATGAATTTGGTGACTAGGCTATGATGGATGGCTAGGATTTGATCTTGGATTCCAAGATTAAATCTTGGCCTTCCACTTGTCTTGATTTGGGGGATATTATCTAGTTGTAGTAATGGGAGTGTCTTTCGTGTTAGAAACCGTACACCAAAATCTACCGAACGGTAAACACCTACCATCTACCCAATATTACCCGTAAGCAATTCTAAGCATAACATTATCATTTCCACACATGTCTAATCCTATTTTCATGTTCCCTAACTTTGGGGCACCTCTGGGTCCCAAATTCTCCAGTTTCATGGCTCCGGGCCGCCCTGAAGTACTATTCAATTTTTTTTTTTTTTGCTCATGGAGCCATGCTCATCACAACCACGTCTACCAGAATTCTAATATTCCTATTAAGTTTTCCTCAATTAATATTGAAGAAAACTAGGATGTTACATAAGATGGAGATTAGAAGATTTTTGACATAACTTGGTGCCCAAATTGTGACAAAAAAAAAGTGATGGTAAAGAATAAGAGAAGTGAATGTGTGAGTGCTTATGCTTGGACTAAAAAATAAAAATGAGAGTGAATCTGGAAGTGCAGCATGGTTTTGAGGGTTTGGGATTTTTTTGTGTTTTGTGAGTGTTAGGATTAGGATTAAGGATAGGTTTAATTAGAGGAAGGGTTAGACATTGGTAATTAGGGGTTTAAGGCTTTTAAGAGAAGATTAGAAGGTTGTCTTACATGATTAATGAGACGAAACCCAATTAATTCAAAATTCTAACACCAACATGTCCCTAATCCTAAGGAAAGAAGAAAGAGATAATATACTATTTGTCCCATACTTTTGTATTTTGGTCTCATAAAGTACTTTTTGTCTCTTTCTCACTAATCTTGTATTAAGAAAGATTAAGTTTCTCAAACCACTCTTCGGCCTTAATTAACTAAAAATAATTAATTAATAAAAATAATTAATCTTTAATTAGAGCCTAATATTGCCTATATGCCCTAAATTACTTTGATTAAGTTTAATTACCACTAACTAAGGGAAAATGGTAATTTTACACAAAACTCCCTTGAGACTTATCCAGGTATCATATGTCCCCTCTAATTAACATATCCAACTCCCAGGTGATGACTTGGGTTGAGCGTCACTTAATCCTGAAGTTAAATTATTAGGGCATTTTAATAATTTTACACATGAAAAAATCAGGAATTGAGATTTTCACATCTATTTCCATCCAAAACATATCTAGTCCCCTTCAAACAACAAACCAACCCCTGAGGATAGCCGAGACGACCGTCCTTGATCTCCGTGAAATGACCTTATGAGCATTTTGGTCATTTTACACATGAGAAAAATCGAGGATTGCAATTTTTGGACAGAATTACTATCTAAACCACATATAGTCTCATTCTAATATTAAAATACCCTATTGAGGATGGCTGATTGGCCGTCAATTCTCATGCAAAAATGACCTCAAGGCATTTTGGTTATTTTGCATAGCAGAGAAAATCAAGGCGCTACATGACACACCTATACTTGATTGCTATAAAATCCTACTTACGCATAGTGCTCTCCATGATCGAAAGCACCACATACCGATATGTATAGAAAGGTGCACGAGAAGTGGATTGAATTGCTTTGTCTTTTCTTTCCTTTTCTTTTCTAAAAAAGCTTTAAACACAATACTATCAAGTATAGAACTTGAAACCAATGGAAACAATGTTAGTTACATCAGAACTTTCTAACCCTTAATATTCAATAAAAGTGTAAAGGAAAGTTTTTCACAAAATAAAGAATAATATTCATAAGGAGGAAAATAAGAAAGATAAAGGAGAAGAAGATATTGCAAAGGAGTTTATATACTGGTTCTGTGAATCCTGCCATTAGTTTCTGACAACCATTGACTTCCACAAAATACCTTTCTAATCCGAGAAAGTTGAATAGTCTTTATAGGCTTTAAGTTCTTACCTATGACTAGCAAGTACACTCTATCATGAACGGGGTCTTTGACCAACCTCTCTAAACTAAACCTTAGGGTTTCACTAGCCTCTCCAAGCTAAACTATGACCAGGAGCCCATTCTACCTACAACCAGGTAGTCTTTTACTAGCCTCTCCAAGCAAACCTGACCAGGAATCACTCTACTATCATGTTGCATGTAGCTTTTTACTTAGCCTCTCCAAGCTACCTCACAACGATCATGACTGGATCAAGGATACAAAGGTTTGTGTTTGGGTTTACCGCTAAATAACTAACAGTTCAAGTTTTTATAAAATATGCAATGACAAACCTGGAAAACTTGAATGGTTTCTTTCTAACGATTCTTCCTAGGAAGAATGTATGATCTATTAAGAATAGAAAGAAGATTTTTACAGACAAGGAACCATTACAAGATGTAATGAAACTTTACAAAAAATATGATGAAGGATTCTTTCAGCTGCTTCATCACTTATACAAAGTCTCTTTCTTTATAAGCACAACATCTCTATTTATAGATGGTCTTCATTATGACCGTTGCCCTTATCGGTTGTCCAAGTAACACATGTTGATCATATGTTTGTGTCTTGAAAAGGTCTAGGGAGTAGCTCGTCGTGTGTTGAGAGCTTTGTAGAGGCCGTTGTGAAATAGTGGTTTCTAAGCTACCTTTAGAAACCATTTTTTACTTTCTGAACGAAGTCTCTAACTCTTCCTTTAGAAGCTAGAGTAGTCGACCAAGTTAGTAGAAAACATGACGCGAGCTGTGACTAGGATTAACTTAAATTTTAGTTTCAAATTTCCCCTATTTTCCCACAAAGTGCACCGTTTCACTTGAATTGAACTTTCTGAGGTGCGATATCAGTTCCTTGAATTTTCTTCAATCTTCTAGTCTTCAATAAGAGCTTGTAAATGATATATTTGTAATCATGTTGATTGAAAGTTGTAGAACACATATTCTTCAGAAATGGATTGATATATTCACTTGAACTATACTTTCTGAAGTCGTATGCTACTTTTTGAAGATTTGAGCCTTGGTTTCTTGGACATGATGATTTTCTTCAATTGGTTAGGCATGTACACGCTTATTCACGATATATTTTTCATTTCCATTAAGTTTTCATCACTTCAAATGAGATTAAATATGTTTACACATGTAGAGCAAAATATTTACGCTTCAAGATCCGTGTTATGCTAATGTAAGAACATGTTTAATACTTCAAGAAACTCAAAGAAAGTATTAGTCATTCTTCAAAATATTTTCTCTAAATTGGTTGTGTTATCACTGAAAATGTAACACCTTTCCAAGTACAACGTCATCTTAAGCCATGACATTTGACTTGAGAGTTGTTACTTATAATTTAACAAACCTTTCTTAAATATCTATAGCCAGTTAATTTATTTATTAGATAACTATGTCGTAATTCTATTAAAATATATAACAAAGAAACAACACATTTATTGAAAACAAAGTCAAGTACAAAAGAAAGCTCTCCTATGAGCTTTAGTACATATCTGTCCTTATTATGTTGATAACATATACATACAACTAAGTACAACATAATAAAAGCATCAACTACTAAACTATTGCAATTCGATTCCCTTTATATAGCATCCCCATAGTTCTGGGATTAACCCAGAACAAACAAAAACACAAACACATAGGGGTGAGAATTATACAATTCTCAGGAGGACATTTCCCCAAATACACAATTGTAATATCATCATCATCGTCCTAGCCACTTTCATTTAGTAAGAAAAAGGTGATCATACATTACATAATAACGATTCATTTTTAAACTTCCAAATCATACTTTTGAAGTGGGTTGCTTTTAAAAAATCAATCACTTAGTACACATTTATCATAAGTTCATAATCATAGTAAATAATGTCAAACAAAATGATTCGATATGATTATGTATATGTCAAATGTAGTGAAATTATCTTTAATTGCCCTTGATAAATCTAAGAGGATCTTATCTCCTTATTTGCCCTCACAAGCGAAAGGATCTCATCTCTCGTTTCTTTATTTTCCCTTGACAATTCAAAGAGGATCTTATTTTTGTACTTATGGCTATAGAACTTAATTCAGTGTATCATTCACTTTTCTTTTTCCAAATGCATGCATAGAACACATATAGGCATTCACAATGTGATTTCAATCATGCCTCATAAACCAATTTTTAAAGTCACTAGCATGCATTTATACTCACTATACTTGAATTAAAAGTCATTATATCACCAAACCAATACTTAGATTCAATTCCAGCACATTAGCAGATTTTCACTCAAGTAGCAAAATTTATTTTTCATACCAAATAACCAATTCAAAGGATATAAAAATTCTCCATGACACCTCAATGTATCTACAAGTTCGTGTAAAAATTTCAGAGCAATAATCATTATCTAACTATGTTAATAAAATTAGACAAATTTAGAGGTCAGGAAATCCACTATTTATAGCCAATAGCCATAGTTTCCGATTTTATTACCTTATCAAATGAACATATCAGATCATACAAAAATTCAATGTTGGACTTCAATATGTCCTCAACACCCTATAAAAATTTCAAGGAAAAATCAATCATTTGTTATGGTAACAAAATTTATAGCTTTACTCTGGTTGCTAACAGGAACCCCTACCTTGGTTTGATTTTTAAAAATAGTAAACGTCATTTTTCAAACCCAAGAAAAATATTGAAAACACCTTAACATGTTACTTGATCATATAAAATTTTCAGCTCATGAATCCATCTACAAATACTTCAGAAAACTCATGAACCATAACCTACAGGATAAATCAGAATTCTAGCAACATGATTGAAAACTTGTTTTGCCAAAATGGGTTTTCTATCATCATCCAAACACTCTACCAAGTTAGACTATATTATCAACCAATACAACCAAAAATATCAAATTAAATCAGTGACCAAAACATAAAAATGGATTTGAAGCAAAAAAAGTTCAAAAGCCCTACTCTTTGGAGCTTTAGAGATCTTGGCTCCAAAGGATGCTCCAATAATGATTCCTTTCACTTCAAGGCCTTCAAAATAACATCAAACGCTCCCTTAGGCAGTAGGATATGAGGTATCAAGGTGAGAAATGGTGAGGAAATGAAATTCCAATAAGTTAGTTTCATAGATTATGAGGAGTAGAACAAGTTTTGTGAAAGGATCTTGATGTTTAGTGACTTTGAGCTAGGGTTTTGCAAGCTTTGAAGCTTGTCAATGGTGGCTTGAAGAAAGAAGATGAAGGCTGTTGGCTGAAATTGATGGGTTGGAGTGATAAGGTTTGGTGATTTATCTTTATCTTGGTGTAAATGTAGTCAAAATGGGTATTTCTTTCTTTTTCAAAATGAAATAATGAAATGGATAGCTAAGATTTGGTTTGTTGGTCAAAGAATGAAGCTTGGCCATCCACTTGGCTTAAGATAAGTGGCTCACTTTAATTTGGTGAGCAAGTAGCTTTTCTGTTAAAATTGCACACTAAAATTCCATCAAATGGGTGAGATATTGCATCTAGGTAAAATAATAATAAATGAAAGGTTATGATTAAAACTTACTTTTCAAGTTTCAATCCTTGTCATCCACTTAGCATAAAGTGGTTGGTAAATATTACTTAGCCACCAAGTAACTTTTAAATGTTAAAAACCGCATATCAAAACTCTACCAAACAGGTAAAACATCATACCCATGTAATCAAATATTGTTCGAAATTAAATTCCAGGTATAAAATCTTCATTTCTAACTATTTCTAACCTTAACCTTATGTTTCCCAGCCCGGGCATTGTTGGTTCCTGATCCAGGGTTTCGATTCTTGACAAGCTGCGAGGCCGCAAGGTTACTATTTATGTTCGCCCTGAAATTTTTTTAACTCGTCCATTAGGTCATCGTCATCATTGCTAAAATTGCGGGTTTTGAAATTCTAACTAATAAAGCTCAAATTAATTTTTAAATAATTTTGGGTGTTACACAAAACATTTTGCATTAACGCTTTATGAAGGGTTTTGGAGCTAACACGATCAACCTAACCACTCTAACAATCACCCGCAGACCCACTATAGGTGCAATTGTACCAACTATCACTATAATAGTCATAGGAATGTGTTCTAGTTTTGCTATATTTCATGCATTCGGGCCTTCCCACCACATGGATAGGCCCCGGTGACTCTAAGGTCACTAGACTTGTTTGGAAACACGTGGACCTGAGTTATCACAAGCACCTATGTAGGTTTAGGCTACAATATGTATAGAGCATGCATTAGTTCACCTTTGTCAATCACCTTCAAAGAATAAGGGTCCTGTATAAGAAATAGTAGGTAAAGAAAAGGACACAATAGGAAGTATCTGAATATAGCAGATATAGAAATTAAATTAACTCGAAAAAGGGAATGTATAGAAAATTATGTAACGTGATAGAAGGATTAATAGTGCTAGTGCATGTTGCAAGAACTTGAATGTTGTTAGGTAAGGCAGCATAAAAATTATGTAAATCATGAAAAGAGGAATAAAGAGATATAGAGGAAGTAATATGTGTTGTTGTCCTTGATTATAAAATCCAATAAGTGGCATTAATGCTAGTGTTACTAGAACTAGCAAAAACACCATACCTACTGGAGAAGATGAAGAAGGGTTGTTTGTGCCTACATGTAATGAATTCTGGTGACTTGTAGCCAACTTAACAATTGTTGGACCTGAGAAGATGTTAAAAACGCACCCACTATGTCAGAGACTAGTGCAATATTTGCAGGTTAGATGCAAGAACATGATGCACTGCAACAACAAGAGGTTTTCCTTTTCTCTTATCATAGCCTAGTGGATATCTAATGAGTTGGTGACATTTGTCTCAAGTATGCCCCTAAAAGAGCACAATTTGAATAGAAATGCTGATCTTTCCTTACAAGTTTGTTTCTTGAATCATAAGGCTTTGCATGCATTCCACTTCTAATAGTAAAAGCAACTTAGAGGAAAGGAGGTCCTGCAATAACCTCCTTCCATTTCTTGAAGAACAAGGGAAAACACTTTTCCAATCAGTGGAATGGGATCCATGGCAAGGATTTGACCTTGAATTGGGGAGAAAGATTCATTAAGGCCCATAAGAAAGGTGAGGACATACTTTGTTTGTAACAAATCTTGAAGAGGTTTGATGCCACATAGGTACAATCGAAAGTAGGGCGTAATGCAACCAATTCCTCCTAAATAACCTTGATCTTGATGAAATACTAATTCACATGAGATAGGCTTGGGTTTGACTCACCAATGCCTTTTTTAACTAGAAGAGACGAAGACCATTGGCTTGGCCATATTATTCTTTCAAGTCCACCCATAACATCGCTTAAATCGGCAAAAATAACACTTTTAGCAATTTCTTTTGACATCAAATTTAGCAACCATGGAGACGATGTCGTTGTTGCATTCCCATGATGTAATCGACTAAAGATCACTGGTATATTTCGGAAGAGCCATCAATGTAGAAAGGCTTGCATTTGGCATTAAGCGCTATTTTTATCGATTTAGACCATGAGCTATAGTTGATCTCAATGAGTTAAGACACCAAGATAAGGCCATCATGATCATAAACTAGGGTCTCGATCTCAAACTTACACCATTGGAGAGAGAGAAAGCAAGAATGGAAAGAAAAGAAAAGAAAAGTTTAACTGATCAAGAAAGAAGGTTGATGCAGAGAGCGTGAGGAAGGAATTTCACTAATACCATATCACAAACAGTGTCAAGGAAAACGAAGAGTTACCGATTTCATTCATTAAGGAAGTATATATACAAGAGAATCATAGACCGCTACGATAAAACTAATTACTAACCAACCACTTAAGCTAACCACATTAAATTAGAGTCTAATACACATAGAAGGTTATACAAAATAAGTTCATGGCACACAAGCACACAATTGATAGGTTTGTTGAGTCCCCAAACATTTATTCGTGCGGTCTTCCTCTCACTATAGCTATAGCCACAACAAAAACTTAGCTAATTCATGGACAAATAATGGATATCTCATATTATAACACCCTAATATTTAACCCAAACACGCTAACGTATTAAGATTAATTATTAGTTATTACTTCCTTTTAAACTCGTTTGTGAAATTACTTAGCAAAAATACAGTAAATTTTTTTTGAAATACATGTGCATAAACCAAAATGCGAGCCTTGGCGTACAACGTAAATGAAACGTAAAGCGAAAGAGCAACTAAATCATGCAAAGCAAAGCAATAAGGAACACCTCATTCATAAAACATCCGTCAAAATATTAATCATAATAGTTTAGTACATCACCTCAAGCATAAAGGAAAGCATAAAGTCATACCCATGTAGTGGACAAAGCTTGCAGGAAATAGAATCGTAAAATACATGAAAACATAAATAGCAATACAAGAGAAGTCCCAAAAGATACATCCCCAAACTAAGACTACCCTCCTCCCTCGAACTATGGATGATGCTCCTCCTCGTCCCTCGATGGCATGTACCCAATGAACTGGGCAAGCTCCTCGGGTGCATGAAGGCGAAGGGTGGGCGAACATGACCTCCACGACGTGGGTGCATCTCCGCATCATGCTAGCCTCCGCGTGTGACCGTCTCCTCGCTACCCCTCCCAATATCCATGGGAACCATAGGGGCAGACCCTCCAGAAGGATGAGAAAGGGGATCCTCCCAGATCGTTTGTCGCTAGGAACCTTGGGTTTATTATGAAAAGGTTAAACATCCATAGGTTCATTATGAGGTTTTAAGATAGTTATCCAAGGTCTTGTCTTATATGAATCTTAATGCATGTATGGGCATAGTAGAAACATGGATGCATGGCAATACCTTAGGCAAACCAAACAATAATCACTCATCATATAAGTGGCATGTAACTTCTCTTGAACATCGTCCTTCTTCTCAAACTTGTGACACTAAATCATAATAGTAACCGCACCCCTAAAACTAGGCTATGAGCTCATACCTTAACTAGTCGTCACTAGTTCTTACTTATCCTCTTGATAAGCGAATAATATTCATAATCATAATCATAATCATCATAATAATCCCGACTCCTAGAGTAATTGTAGGGGCCTAAGGATCACCCATCATGGGACTTTTTCCTTCTTCGAAACGCATCAGTTAAGTTTAAGCGACTTTGTCCGCTTTGCAGGCTAATGTCAATGCCCTCACTTTTGCCTTCTCCTCACTCGTAGCAGGAGAAGTACGTCTCGGTGTGTCACATTAAACATCTTACTTTTCAAAACTTTCTTAAGTCTCTTAATTCATTAAAATTTGAGCATAACGCTTTAACCCCAAATTTCCTCAAATTTGAGTCATGCCACATAACTCACATAATGCATGTTGTCTTATAAATTCCTCAATCCAATAAACCTTTCAATCATAAAAACATACTTTCTTCAATTTATTTGTATCACATAGTCTCATGCATTATGCCCACAATATACCAAAAACATCATCACATCACACCATGAATCCTTATGTTCTCATACTCATTAACACATTCATACATAACACAAGCATACACACACGATCTCATTCTCACATCACACTTCCTATCTCATATCGTCTTATGCTTTGAGAATTGTTTAAACTTATGTCTATTTAATACCCATATTAGATCCTTATTACACCCAAGAGATCATCACTTATAATTCTCACTAAGA